>LNAC01002402.1:0-14666 GCA_002007465.1 Ailurus styani | reverse complement strand
TTTTTTTTTTTTTTAAGATTTTATTTATTTATTTCACAGAGGGAGAGAGATCACAAGGAGGCAGAGAGGCAGGCAGAGAGAGAGAGAGGGGGAAGCAGGCTCCCCGCTGAGCAGGGAGCCCCATGCGGGCCTCAATCCCAGGACTCTGAGATCATGACCTGAGCCGAAAGCAGAGGCTTTAACCCACTGAGCCACCCAGGCGCCCACCCCCAAATGTTTCTTGAGTTGATAGTTGGTTAGCCTGAGACTGTCCATTTTTTCTTCAAAGCTTGTAAAGGCAATAATAAAAGGTAGCTAACTTCATACTTAGGATGGCCATTTTCCCTCTGCCATTCACCTATACTACTACTGCTAGAGAAGACAGTGCTTCATCTCCAGGTTATCCTAGTCCACCACTGGTGAAAGTCTTAGTAACAGGGAGACAGCCAGTGACAGGGCTTTTCCGCATCCACTCACCACCAGCAAAGGGGTCCTGACTATTTTCTGACAGGTGAGTCATCTAGTTCTAGAGTCCCATCTTCAGGTCTAGGGTCTGATTTCTAGGACCATTTCTCAAACTAGCTGCCTAGCCTAGGTTCCCCTCTAAAGCAGAATATAAGACAAGGTGGTTTACTTTGGGAAGTGATCCTAAGAAACAGCAGTAGGGGAAAGGAAGACTGAGAAGACTGAAACAGGGAAAAGGGAAAAGGTAATAGAGAAGGGGATTACTGAGCTGGTCTTAACTGTGGTCAGTGGGGTTACACCTTACAGGATCCCTTTGAGAAGCTTATAGAATATTCCTCAGAAATGGTCCACTGAAGGACAAGTGAAGGGAATATTTACTGCTGTATGCTGCTTCAGGGTATTATAATCCCTATTCACCTCTAGACTATTTCTTAAGAGCATGGTCCAAGTTTTATACCCCCAGGGTTGACCACAATACTTTGAACACAGAAGGTACTTAATAATGAATACTTATTGACTGAAACAGTCAATGAATGTGCTCTGCTTATTCTGAGTCATTATTCTGTTACTCTGAGCAAACAAGGAGTTACTGAAATCCACAGTATACATTGAGCCTTTCCCTTATGGAAAAACTATGAATATTAACAGTCCTAGTTTATTTGGGTTGCTATAATACAGTACCACAGACTGGGTAGCTTAGGAACAACAGAGATTTATTGTTTACAGTTCTGGAGTCTGGGAAGTCCAAGATTAAGGTGCTAGCATGGTTGTGTTCTGGTGAGAGTTCTCTTCCCAGCTCATAGCCAGTGATTCTTGTCATGTCCTCACCTGGTGGAACAGGCGAGGGATCCTTCCAGAGCCTCTCTCTTAAGCCACTAATCCCATTCTTGAGGGTCCCACCCTCATGATTTAACAGCTCCTAAAGGCCCAACCTACTAATACCATCACACTGGATATTCGAATTTGGGATTAGAGCTTTTTGGAGGAATACCAGTCTTCAGACCATAGCATTAACCTATGTCTCCAAAAAAAGTATCTATTTATTTTCTATTGACTAGGGCTACCACTCGTGGGGTGGGAATTTGTGTCTTTTATGCTTCCTTTTTTGATTTATGAATATATATTGTTCTTTTATAGTTCCTGTCTACCTTAAACACACACACACACACACACGCACACGCATGCACACACACATACAGATACATTTTGCTCTGGAGTTAGACTGCCTGGATTTGAGACTTTGTATCTCTACTAATACTCCATGTGACTGAAAAATTTGCTTAATTCTCTGTCCTTCTGTTTCTACACTTTTAAAATGATATTAATTCTAATACCCACCTTATGGGACTATTGTGAGAATTTTAGGTGGTAAATCATGTGATGTACTTGACAAATAAGTACAAGTCCAAAATGATTCATTTCATTGATAGTATATAGTAATAATGAAAGAACTGTTTTACAAGGGAACTGTCTTCTGTGTACGTCATGGCTCTTGGTATCACCTGAACACATATTATTATGGGCAATGCTGAAAATATTTAGCATTTGTCTGGCATTGGCATTCACCCAACAGAGTGGTCACTGGTCATTAACAATCATCAGGGCCATACTGGTGTGTACATGCTGACTGTAATTATGTAAGCCTCCTCAGTACTTTCCTACAACGGAGGTATCCTCTCAGTCTCTCCTGATCCCACTCCCCACCTGCAGGTTTCCTATATCCTGGGGTGGTTTAGTGTTATGCGTAACTCGATGGATGCAAAGTCACTTGGAACATAGGCTGCTGTGGCCTTGGTAACAGGTGAGGGATAGCACCTATTGTGGCAAGGAGGGATCCTCATGTGCCACTCTTAGCAAACTTCCTTCAGTTTCAGGGATCCTAGTGTGCTTTGCTGTTGAAAGAACTTGAGTCTCTTTGCCTGTGTGCCACACTGGCGTCACCTGGAATCTCTTCACCAGCTCTGCTCTCTTGGCTCGCTATAGGGCACTAGCAAGCACGGGCACTTCCACCTCCTGACTGTGTAGGAGCTAAGTATGGAGGCAGCTGACTTGCTGCTGCCATGACTGTCTGATTCGGCAAGGCTGTCAACTGAAGAGGAATAGTTTATTTTTATGAACCAAAGCAATGACTACAGTGGACAGCTTATAGACATCTGGTTTCTGAAAAATGGGAAGCTTTTATCCATTGCTTCAGTTTATAAAACCAATAGCTCAAATATAATTATTTCCCACTCCATCATTGCAGGATAAATGGATGCTTTCGAAAAGGGAGGAAGTAAACTGTTTTGCATAATCTTTTTTGGGGGGCATGACATAAACTTATAGGTTCCCATTCATCATGTAAAAGCTGAAAACATGACCTTATAAACGTGAATCCCCAAAGACCATCTGGGATCCATGCTGCTGAGTTTTCTAATTCTCCTCCCACGGAGCTTACTGCATCCAAGAGGGAATGAGGGGCACCTGGGTGACTCAGTTGTTAAAGCGTCTGCCTTTGGCTCAGGTCACAATCTCAGGGTCTTGGGACCAAGCCCCGCATTGGGGTCCCTGCTTGGCGGGAAGCCTGCTTCTCCCTCTCCCACTCCCCCTGCTTGTGTTCCTTCTCTCTCTGTCAATAAATAATATCTTTAAAAAAAGAAAAAAAGAGGGAATGAGATGTAGTGGAAGGAATGTGCAGTTATAAGTGTGATTTTGCCCTGACCTTCTACATTCTAACTGTGGGATGGTCAGCAAGGCATGTCACTATTCTGATATCTGCTTCATTTGCATCAAGATCTTCATTATCTGCTTTACAAACTTGTGTCCCAACCAGTGCTCTGTGACACTCTTGAATATAGCCATATTGTTTCTGGTTATATCAAAAGATATTCCCATCCCCACTCCCACTCTTCCAGGCAGCTGAATCAGCTCTGAGGCAGATGAAACCTCAAGATTTGTTGCCTTGCCCTAGTGGCTGTCTTCTCTTGGCATAACTTCCCATTGTGGACAAAGAACAAATAGAGTTGCTAGAGAATTTAACGTTCTGGTTGTCCAAAGAGCATTCCACAATGCCCAAATTGTGGCCACTAGGGATAGGGGGACTGAAAGCTAGACTTGGGGATCTGGTTGATGTAGTTGTACTTGGATGCCCAAATCTGTCTTTTTATATATGAAGTATGTCTATCCTTTTACAGTAGAGTGTGTCCCTTTAGTATTATACACACTGACTTCAGAATCTCTGTAACCAAGCATGTAAATTCAACTCATGGAAATTCCATCACTCTTCTGAAATATTTGGTAAGAAAAAAGGGGTAAAGTTGAAAATCTATATTCATTATCACAGTGGTTGTCAAAAAAAGTAGAGGAACTCTTAGCACCTTTACATAAAACCAATTTTTTCAAATATTTGCTGAAAATTATGTTTGTTTTTAAATCACGTAGTTGAGCAAATAGCTGTTTTAGGGATAATTTGAAGACTCATGATTCAAAAAGCCTTGATCAAGATCTGTGTCAAGTTATTATTTGGAGCTTGTACAAAGTAAATATTTAGACAAATCTGTAATACTTTGCATTTTATTTTTAAAATGGTACAAATACGGTGTAATAAAAATTGTCTCAGCCCATATAGGTACTCTCCAATCTCTCTGTTTACTCCAGTATCCTGCATAAGGATCTTGATTTTCTGTGTTCCATAATGAGAAGAGATTGGTAACAGCTGACTTATATGGGGGATTTGAGGCTCTTTTGAGAAAATTCATAAGGATGTCTTTTGTGAGGGGCACCTGGGTGGCTCAGCCCATTAAGTGCCTGCCTTCAGCTCAGGTCATGATCCCAGGGTCCTGGGATTGAGCCCTGCATTGGGCTGCCTGATAAGCATGTGAATCATATTTTTGTGAATCCTATTTTTTGGTACAACTATCATGTATTATCTCCTTTTATGTTACTTTCAACCCAGTATTTTCCAACAGGCCAGTTCAGGCTTCAATAGTTTACCAGTATTTGCCCTACTGTTTCACAACACACACACACACAAAACAAACAAACAAGCAAACACAAGGAATCTGGAATCTATCAGGGTTGAGTAAACAGAAGGTGATTTCTATCAATAAAATGGCCCCAAAGACATGGTCCACAAATTCCACACAGCAAAACCTGAACAAATACAACTGTTCTTTTAGTTTATAGCCCCCTACTTTTTTTTTTTTTGGTAATGAAATTTTAAGTGGCAAACATGTTCATTCCACTTTTCTTTTCTGTGAATGTGCTCTGTTTTACCCTGCAAACTCTTAGAGAGCGTGAGCAAGTTTCAGAACTCTGGACAGAAGTATTTTTTTGTTGGATGATGTGGGTTTAATTACTCTGTCCCGAGAGAGTCAGACAATTTATTACAACTCTTTTGTGTCTCAACAAAGTAGGTGAAAACAACAGGGCATTATAGTCCTGATTTCCATTTAAAAAACAACACTAAAGACACTGAAGAAATAATAAATCATAACTGCTCTCTCTGTTCTACTTTAAAATGTGGGCTGAATCCATCCACTTCCCTTCAACTCCATTCTCTCCATATTCTTTTGTGCAACTTCAGTCTAAGCCATCAGCATATGTCACCTGGACCACAATAATAGTGTCCTATGTGGTTTCCCTCTCTGGATTCCTTATACTGTGCTCCCCATATCAACCAGATCCCATCACTCACCTGTTTCGAATCCTTCACTGGTTTCCTACATCACCTGGAATGTAATCCAAACTCTACCCTGGCTCGTTAGATTTGGTATGCTTATCAATTTTGGTATGGCTTATCAATGTCTTCTACCTGCTCCTCTGGTTATTGTGTTTCAGCCACACTGACCTACTGACTGATCCTCCAGTTTCCTCATGCTCCTTTATCATTTACAGCTTTTTTTTTTCCCTAATGTTTCCTTCTACCTAGGATCTCTTTCCTCAGATCCTCACATGGCCAACTGCCTCTCATTATTCAGCTCTTGACTCCTCTAATTAGGACGAACTTCCATGGCCATCCTGATTAAAGTCGCCCTCCAGCAGAGGCCCCATTCACCATCTAGGGACTTGCCTATTACCATCATATCATAGCACCATGTTTAACGGTCATTCAAATTTGAGACCATCTTGCTTAATTACTTGTCTCTGTGTTTGTTTTCTAACTTCTCCAATGAAAGACAAACTCCTTGAGAGCAGACATCTTGTCTTCTTTTCCCACCACTGAATCTTCAGCAGTTATTAGAGTGTATGACAAAGAGTAGCCACTCAATAATTATTTGCTGACTGAATCAATGAATGAATGAAATGTAGCATGACAGTAATTATAGTAATTATAACAGGCTTTTAGGTTAGGAGACCCTGCTGGGAAGATAGAAATCAAGGAAGTAGAAATTGCTAAAACTCCTGCTATCAAAATAATATTGTTTCTCAGTTGGAAGTAGAGGCTATTAAGAGAAAAAGAAGTAAAGACAATTTTTCAGGTTCACTCTATTAACAGGCAAGCTAGAATTCAAATCTGATACTGATATACTAAAATGTATGGTCTCTTTACTGAACAGCACTGGCCACAAATGGCCAAGTTTCTTTCACTTATGACATCTTCTAATGGCATAGTGGTTAATGTTATTACATAATTATTTAAAATGTCATCAGGTCTCAATTGAATATTCATGGTGTTTAAGAACCACATTCTTTCTTATAAATATTACCTTTCTTCTGCTGAAATAATTCCAAATGATTTGCCAAACCATGGCTTGGCAGGATGCTAACTCCCTAGTGAAATAAAGCAGCAACTGCAGTAAATTTTCCTATATTCTGGACCACAGGCATGTGAGGGGAAGATAGGTCTAAAAAAATGTGTTCGGTTGGAAATCAGAAACGAATTCTGGGAAACAAATCTAATTGCCTGATTGGAAGCTGTCCCAGATTTTTGAAAGTTACTCTTTAAAATAAAAGGAAAATGCTCTCAGAAATTAAATAGCTGCATATGTACCGCAGTGATTTTACCTCTCATCTCAGGAACTATAAAGTTCTGTTGTATCAGGGGAGAATTCTCTCTCTCCATTTAGCAAGTTCTCGGCTCAGAATCACAGCCAGGCAAGCTGTGTATCAAAGTCTATGGATGGATTTATGTATTCATTGGGAAGAATTGTCTTCATGTGTTCTGTTGTTCATATTATTAGCTCTACTCAGCTCTCTTGTGCCATCCACTGCCAACTGCTTCTTACATTATCTCATTTTGTTCTCACAGAAACCCTATTTTTCCTATTTAGCCAGTTATGAAAGTGAATCATAGAGAAGTGGCTTGACCAAGGTCACACACATAATAGGTGTTAGATTGAAACTCAGCCCCATCCAGTGTGACTTGAGCCCAAGCTCTAAACCATTCCATTAGACCCCCAACCCTTAAGTGCACTGTAGTGCAATACCATGTTCTCACAATTAAGGAATGTGCTCTTTTTAAATGAAAACCAAACCAAACCAAAACCTTACAGTCAGCTAGTTTGCTTAATTTATTTTTATTATAATGTTGCTTATGATAAGTCAGAACATAAATCTGGGGATATGTTTCTTATATTTACCGTTCATATAAAACTGTAAAGTCAAATATGTTTGTAGATTGAACCAAGAATAAAACCAACAAAATTCAAATTAACACAATTTAATGGGGGAAATGAATTGTGCTTTACTGAAATTAAACAGCCACTCACAGCAGGGATCTGGCACTGTTTCTTTCGTGGAATTCTTTTCTATGGGCCATGCCTCTGGTACGCTGGGCCATGATGCCTCAATGTGGCCACCACTTTTCTCCATTAAAAATTCCACGACAGCTTTGTGACAATCACTCGGCCTTCACGTAGCTTGAGCATGGCGTTGACCTATTGCTTTCCTTTGTTCTTGTCCCAGTGGCCTGTGGCAGTGAAGGATGCCACCAAGTGCCAATGTGAAGGTAAGACCAGATGGGAATGCAGACGCCAAACCCATAGTACCAGTACTGGCTTAGAAAGTGGTCATCCAGATAGCCCAGAAGTGTTGATGGTGTTTTAAGATATCAAAGTAAAGGCAAAAATTAAAAGATGAACTGGAAGACCTCAAAAGTATGTCCCTGGGCACCGTCAAGGGTCTGCAGGTCCCCGTTTGAGTAACCCTGTCCACAGTCAGTCCTTCTGAGTTCAAATGATGATTTACCAACTGTGTGAGCTGGGTATAAGTGACTTAATCCTCTGTGCTGTTTCTCCATCCATATAATGGAAAAGAGAAGAACCCTATCCTAGAGTTGCTGTGAATGTTCACTGATAGAGTGTATATAAATTGTTCAACTTATAAGGGGAAGGATGCGAAACAAGCTCTAGAAATATTTTCTAGTATTGTTAATATTATTAGGTGATCATGGTGTACTGAAGAAAGCAGATATGCAGACAACTCATGTGATGCAGGGAGAAACTGCTTTTTATGTGGAGACCCCAAGTGCTCTTTGAACATGGAAAAGGCAGTGAGAAGAGCAAATTCACACAGCTGGTAATTGACAAAGCTGAGATTCAAACCTGGCAGTCTGGCTCCCTGCGATGTGCTTTTGAGTTCTTGCAAGAAGTTTAAAGTTAACAAGAGAGAGGAACACTGGTCATCAGCAAAACTGGTCCATCTCACCCTAAAATAACCACACTCAATCACTGTGCCCTACCGCCTCCTCTAGCAAATGCCAGAGGCTTGAACTTTAAAAGCCCCGTTCAGTCTTGGGCACTTTTCCCTCCTCTTCCCAGAAGAGGCAGCTGTTGCTCTGGGATTCCTCCTACTTGACGCACCATACATTTTAAAAGGAAGATAGTGCTCCCGTGTCCTTACTGACGGAAATCACTTAGCTCCAGCATGAGTGAGCCGGAGGACTCAAACTGGTTTTCCATTGCAGTGCCCCCCCACCCCTACCCCAAGGCCCAAAGAGTCTACTTGTTCCTGTACAAAGTTTGAGAAACTGAATCTGTTGTCAGCATTTACATATCAGGGGATTTTAAAAGATTTTATTTATTTATTTTGAGAGAGAGCAAGCGTGAGTGGGGGGAGGGGTAGAGGGAGAGAGAGAATCCCAAGGAAGCTCCCCACTGAGCGTGGAGTCGACATGGGGCTCAGTCCCATGAGATCATGACCCCAGCTGAAATTAAAAGTCGGATACTTAACTGCCTGAGCCACCCAGGCTTCCCAAGGGCATGTCCTATTATTATGTCCCTTTTACAGATGGGTAAAATGAGCCTTAGAGAGACTGGACTATATCTCTAGGTTCCGGAGCTGGGGCCTAACCTGATGTTTGCTTACGAGCTCCAAACGTGTTACCATTTCGCTTGGGGCAATAGTCATAGCGATCCGAGGGTTTATATCTATAAAGCTCTCCAGAGAGGATCTGAATTTGAACAGAAGGCTTTCCCTGCCCCACACCTCCACCCCCATTCTTTAAGTTTCAAGCTCACTTTGAATTTAGTGCGGCGGCGCTGAGCAGAGGTGTTTTTATTCCAATCCACCAGAGGGCAGTATGAGGCAGAGTTTGCTTCTGAAGTCCCTGGGGCCTTCTGAAAGCTCCTGCTGTCTTACCTGGGGATCCTGAACTCACCTCTGTATCTTCATTGCTATACTTGCTTCTTTGTCGTATTGTTTCCTCACTTTGAAATGCTTAGGGATGTCCCAGCTTTTCAGAGCACCGTTCTTTTCCTACTGAGTGACTTGAGTCTGCAGAAGGTGCTGGATAAAGTACCTGGGTTGAGTTTGCTTGTGATCCTGCATTGGAGATCTGCCCACCTTTGACAGTCACTGGGCTTGCTGGATCAGATTCATGGACGTGATGGCAACATGCAGGCGGATGAGTTTTAACAGTCACTCCGGCTCCCACATTTTCTGATTTCAAATGTAGAAGGTGATAGGAGTGTTAACATTGTGCAAGCAAGGGTATGTAAGTAACATCCATTGGTTGTTATTGCTGTTTATAAATTAAGTATGACTGAGTCCCCGCCCTACCGGACTGTCATTATTGGGGCTCCCCCCAACTCTCGCTGCCCCCAATTGCCTAACAGTCCCCTAAGGGTCTTACTTAGAGAGTTTCAAGGGTCAAGGAGGTGCCTGCTCTTAGGGCTTTAGTCTACACTCGTCTCCTGAAGTCAAACAGCTGCTGCTTGTGTTTCTTGCTTGGAGGTTGGCGACCTAGTGCCTCACTTCTCCAGGTAGGCCTCAGGGTCAGGAAGACTTGGACCACCAACAGGAAAGATGTGGTACTGATGGAAGCCTTTCCCAGGCTTTCCCCTGGTTCCTCTCGCCCCGTTGTAAATGCTGTCACAGACTCAGATTTCCACTCCAAGGAGCAAGAAGGAGCAAAGGAGAATGGAGAGGGAGGAAGAAGAGGAGAGCTGTCCTCCAGCAACCTACTACTTCATTTCTGCCAAAAGTCCTAGGAATAAGAAATACAAAGGGTCTGGCTATTTTCATGGAAAGCAGGAGGGAAACCATGACAGAAAGAAATCCTGTTAATATTGAAATAAATAGTGTCTCGAGTTCCACAGGACCAGAGCCTGGAGAGTAGGAGGTACAGTATCTCAGGCTAGATTGTATTCTCCACAGTGCCAGCATGAAGATGTCCCTCCGTGACTGTTGAGTGTTTAATTTGCTTTCTTCAATCTGAAACAGAATGGGGCAGGATTGGTTTCTGAAACAAAATGACAAGTATTTAAACCATGAGTTAGGCAGGGCTGTGATCCTGGCCCCAGGAAAATACTGACTCTTCCTTCCCCAACGTGGAGGTGAGTAAGTTCCAAATCCGGTGTAGAGGAATTTGCTGATTGCTTGGGATAGGCTTAATACCACAGCCTGGAGAGGCTGCAAACTCATTCATGGAGTCCTTCATGAACAGTCCTGTATGAGACAGCCTTGGGAATTCTCTCCTCCTTTGCTGAGAACCTTCTAGATCTGTTCCTCAGTCCACCTGTTCAGACATGTTTACCTATAGGTAGAGCTGGGCCCTCTTTAGAGCCCTCTATGTTGATGTTCTTCAGGGACAGTCTTTTTACTGGGCTCCTGCTTCATCTCTGGATATAGCCGTTTCCACCTCATGCATTGCTCATTCTGTAAACTGAGCTCTCACTCCAGACTCAAAAATGCTAAGCCAGATTCACAGTCCCAGGGCCCCATACACGGTCCATGAAGTTCAACAAAAGACTCTGTACCAAAGTAGCTGTTTCAATCTACATTGCCATAAGCAGCGGGAGTAACAAGTGTTAACCACTGCCCTGTCGGCACCAACGTTTGGTATCAACAGACCTATTATTTGCTATTCTGGTGAGTGTGATCTGCTTTTCATGGTTTCTTGTTGTGAATTTTGGTAAACAGCAACAACACACATAACAGGAAGTCTAGCCTTTTAACAAATTTTAAAGTATACAGTACAGTTTTATTGTGATTTTATTATACATATTCTGATTAATAAGAACATTCAGCATTTTTAACAGATTTATTAAATTTCCTCTGCTGTGAATAGTCTGTTCAAAAACTTTTCCCCACATTTGTTTTTTTTAAATTGAGTTCTTTAGCCCAGATATTTGCCCTTTGTCACATAAATATATGTGTGATAAATGTATATTCCAGCCTGCTGCCGATCTTTTTATTTTGTTTATAAGTCCTGTTGATGAAGTTTGATAAATCTGTGAATTTTGTTTCTTTTTGAATTGTACTCTTTGTGTCTTAAGTCCTTTATACATAGGAAAACTGGGTGGGGTCAAGTTTTAAGGAGTTTTGCATACTCCCAAAAGACATTTATTTCTTTTTTTAAAGATTTTATTTATTTATTTCACAGCGGGAGAGAGATCACAAGGAGGCAGAGAGGCAGGCAGAGAGAGAGAGGGGGAAGCAGGCTCCCTGCGGAGCAGAGAGCCCGACGCGGGCCTCGATCCCAGGACCCTGAGATCATGACCTGGGCCGAAAGCAGAGGCTTTAACCCACTGAGCCACCCAGGCGCCCAAGACATTTATTTCTAAGCTCGCCTGTAGGGATAATATTCCAGGGATTGACAATGACCACCTTAAGGATATTCATTGGTTAAATGCCATTTGTTCAACTAGTTAATCATGGAAAAGAAATAAAGTTAGATTCCTACCTCATATTGTACTGGAAAATATGTTGGGGACTTTAAAGCAGTGTGTGTGAAAAAAAAAACTTTTTGAAAACGTGGGGAAGACATAACTGATTTTATTAAAAAGTTTCCTTTCAGGGGTGCCTGGATGGCTCAGTTGGTTGAGTGTCTGCCTCTTGATTTTGGCTCTGGTCATGGTCTCAGGGTCATGGGATTGAGCCCCAAGTCAGGCTCTGCGCTCAGCAGGGAGTCTGCTTGAGATTCTCTCTCCCTCTCCCTCTGTCTGTCCATCCCTCCACACACACCCCCGGCTCATGCTCTGTCTGTCTCTCTCTCTAAAATAAATAAATAGATAAAATCTTTTTTAAAAAGTTTTTCTTTCAAAATGTGGCCCCCCTCTATTCTGTCAGAGCTCCAATGTTATAAGTGTGCTGAATGAGTGTGGTACAGTTGAGGGACAAGACAGGAGAGGTCAGACCCATGGCTTTCCCTGTGTCAGGACCAGATCACGAAGGGTCTTGAACACAAGGCCACGATGCTGGAATTTTATTCTGAAGATAGTGGACAGCCACGAGAGGCTTTACATAGGAAAGTGATGTGATCATCAGATTTGCCTTCTGAGAGAAAGTTCTGGAGCAAAAAGGTGTAGGAAGGGGAAAAGGGAGAAATGGGGAGAAATCTGTTGGGGTAACCTGGGCAGGAGCCTTGAAATGGGGCAGTAGCCACTGGATGAATACAAGAAGAGGCGGATTTGAGAGCGTTTCTGGAAAGAAATTTGTTGGGCACTAGTTAATGCAAATTAGCTTTTTCCTGGCTACAAAAAATTGGCCACCTGGAAACGCAAAATTGGAGAGGACACAAATGGAGAAACGCAATGTCCACCTATGAGGGCCAGTCCTGGGGTAGGGGGAGAGTAAACCATTCCCAGTTATCAGAGTTACCATCTCAAAGCTCCTTCATGAAGATGATGCAAAAATGTCTTTTTTTTGTGGGTGTTGGTGCACGAGTCTTTGACAACAGTGTTCTAATGCTAAAAACCAAGCTATTCATCTGATTCTGATAATATTTGTTATATTACATGGGAATAATAATAATCTTGAACAATCAGTGGCACTTGGCAGTGAAGGCAAAGATGTTTCAAATTCACCAAGAAAGATGAAACTTAGAACAAGTCTATTTTAAGGAATTAGGCTTAGCAAATTTTACTTTGCAAAATTCATGTTAGTTGTTTACCTGGAGTTGGGGTGCCTTTTTCTAAGGGGAAAGAAACAGAACTGGAAGCTCATTACCAGTGCCAGGAAATGCCTCCCTATTTCTCCGCTGCCTGAAATAGGCATAAAAGGTTAGTGCCTTAGAAAATGAGACAATAACTGAGAAAAGAGGACAGTGCCTTTTCATACAAATGAGTTCAATAAAAATGATGTTGGCAACTGGTAGCGGAGATGAGCTGGAGCTGAGAGATGCAAGTTTGAATGAGAAAGTCCCAAAAATAATTACCCATGGGAAGGGTGAGCACCATCGAAGTTGGAACAGAAATTTTCAAAAATTTTAGTATAACAGCAAGTAACATTTAGGAAGGTCTTGCCTGTTTTGATGGTGTCGGTATCATCTAGTGACCAACCTCCTGCAGGGTAGACAACATCTATATGGTTTCTGGCTTCATATGCGCATGCCTTCGGTCCTCACTTCCCTGGCCCAAATTTAGTTAAACCTCCTGATGTGGGGAACGAATGTGCTGCTTGTCTTTAGTCAAAGTTAACTGAAGGAATCACATTGTCTGGGGGAACTGAAATTACTTTGGTTGACATAGGCTTGTTGGGGTCCAACCTTGAACATGGAGTCAGCATAATTTCAAAGCACCGAGCTATACAGAAAAGCTGGGATAATGGTTTGGTAGTAAGTTAACAAGGAGTCTCAGTACAGGTGCTGTGTAGATGGTCAGTGGCTCCTAGTATTTGTGAAATGACTAACCAGACCAACAACTGTTCCTACATTTCCCTACATTTCTACATTTCCGGAACCCTTTCCTTTATGATCCTTTTTTTTTTTTTTTTTTTTTTTTTTTTTTGGTGGGAGTCAAATCCTGCAGGGAAATGCACACTGTTTTTGTTGTTGCTGTTTGATCACAAGCTGGGCCAGAGAGCGACTGTGGAAGCCTTGCATACTCTGAGAGCAGGCATCTTCACTGAGGAGGTGAGTTAAAAACAAAACCCCAGCACAAATTAAGCTTCAATTATATCCATTTTCCTTCTTTCTTTCTTTCTTTTTTTTTAAGATTTTGTTTATTTGACAGAGAGAGAGACAGCCAGAGAGGGAACACAGCAGGCAGAGAGGGAGAAGCAGGCTTCCCACTGAGCCGGTTGCCCAGATGTGGGGCTCCATCCCAGAATCCTGGGATCATGACCTGAGCCGAAGGCAGATGCTTAAGGACTGAGCCAGCCAGGTGCCCCTCATCCATTTTCTATAGTTGGTGGAAGGCTGCAGTGCTATCTTTTCCTTGTTTGAAAAAAAAAGTAGAACAGTTGGTGTGAATAAAGCAGTGACAAAAAAGACATGTTTGACAGCTATTTCACACTGTCAGGAAAGACGTTAGCTCCTCTCTGGAACCAGAAAAGCAGAGTGGGGACAAATCCACTTGTCTAAAATGTCAGAGAGCACTGAAATTCAAGTGCAATGCTTTTATGCTGAACTTAGGGACCTCTTCCACTTTTTAACCGTCTGTTTCCAATCGGGAACCTCATGGAGGACTGGGGCCACTTTTTAACCATCTGTTTCCAATCCTGAAGCTCATGAAGGATTGGGGCATTGTCCTGCTTTAAACCTATTTTCTCAACTAGGTCACATAAAATGTTGTCTTTGGAAGTGCAGCTCAGAAGCTTTTTTCTGAATGTGTTTGCTGCTGCTGCTGCTGCTGCTGCTGCTGCTTCTTCTTCTTCTTCTTCTTCTTCTTTTAAGATTTTATTTATTTATTTGACAGAGAGAGACACAGTGAGAGAGGGGACACAAGTTGGGGGAGTGGGAGAGGGAGAGGCAGGCTTCCCGCCGAGCAGGGAGCCCGATGTGGGGCTTGATCCCAGCGTCCGGAGATCATGACCTGAGCTGAAGGCAGACACGCAACAATTGAGCCACCCAAGTGTCCCTG
>LNAC01002398.1:0-15140 GCA_002007465.1 Ailurus styani | reverse complement strand
TTCAGCAGATTTCACTGGCTCAACCTCTTTAACTTCGGGTTTACAACCTTCTAGATACATTATTGAACCATAAAAAACATAAACTAACCCTTTAAAGGCATATCAGTCACTGCAATATCGTTCAGAATGTGGTAACGTGATCGTGTTTGGTCTCCACAGATGACGAACAATTGGGATAAAAGTCGAGTTTCCTTCATGTTACCACTTTTTTGCATGGTGATTTCACCCACAACCAACACAGCCAGCATTCCATCCGTACGCATTGGTTGCACTTCAACCTTCTTGATTATTGCGGTCATCTGGTTTTGCGCGAATTGGGAGTAGTAGCTTTTAATTTCACTGTGCCCCTTGGCCACAATTCGCTCGCCCTTGTTGTCCGATTTGCACAGCTGCCCTGATTTGGAATACATATTGTGAATCCCTGCCGGGTTGCTGTACAAAACCGAGTAGTAGCGGAACACGAAGTGATGTGCAATATCCTCGTCGTTTACCAACACCTGCCGCTCCTGGGAAGTACTTGCTAGCTGCCCAGTATCAGGTTGCAATTCTGATGCGCCATGCATGCCAGACCCAGTGGTCAAGGCGTTGGAGGTCACGTGCGTTGATAATGTGTCTGGCGTCGCAAGTGTCGGCTTAGCGCTTTGCATATTGCTGGCGTATGCACTGGGGACATATCCCCCGGAGCCTCCCATGAACCTGTTATAGCCTCCTGCGTTGAACCGTTCATGCTGGTCGAAGGACATATGCGCATCATCCGACCATCCGGTGTTTCCAGAGTGCCCTTGATACCCTCCGACGTGTAACGGGTTGCCAAGTTCAAAACGATTGTCAATCGGTTTATACCCACGAATGTGCCCATGTGTACCCAGTTCAGGGACACTGGTGTTTCTACCTGCAGCCATTCCGTATTTTCAACAGATGGCACGACCGTCGACGATTTGAGCTGGCCTTCCTTGCCTACATCAACGTTTACGGTGCGAGCGCCTCGGCGCTAGTGACCCATTAAACGCCAAAGTGCTGCTGATGCGGCGTATGTGAGTTACGATGGGTTGTATTGAACTACAGGATTCTTAATGTGATTCCCTGCGCCTATCACCCCATCCGGTAGTCTGCTTTAAACGTGCTAGCCAGTCGTTCCTCGCTATGATGCTGGCTTGAACATTCGAAAAATTGTGCACTTCATATGTGGCCGTATACCATTTAATTCTATCCTCTATGATAAGATGCAAAATCACGCCAACAGCTTGGATGTTGACTGCGGAGATACTGGTTATATGGTCCGTAATATTGAAAGTGAGCCTCATATTGCTCCTACATCCGTTCTCTTATATACCATTGCGTATTGTACTCAAAATTCAACGTATATTTATTTTGAACCACCCTTGGCATTGCCATTTTAGCAAGCGGCCTGTTTCCACACTCACTCGAGCGACAACGTGTACTTCCCGTGGTTATTTCAAGCGGTGTACCCAGTTAATTGAGTGGTTTCTGTCCCAATGGTTTCATAGGCGTTGCATAGCACTCTTCTTCCACATGTGGGAGTAACGTCCTCAGTGCGCATTATTTTTAGACACACAGGCAGAAATGATGCAATCCATATACCCTTCATTCTAGCGCGAACTTGTTGACGTACCACTCATTGATGTCGAATGAGTTCATTTGGTTAAGGATTCTGCGATACTTGGGGAGGAACACTACGCCCGCAACTATGCAGAGGAATACCTCAATGTAGAGTCCATTAATTCCCGACCGATTAGCTGAGCGTTATCATTATACTTTCATATGCAAACATACGATGTCCGAGCATGTCTATCAACCACAGCCCTATCGTCCTTGGGGCTAGTTCTCCTATGTTTGCCAGTGTGTTTAGCAGCGTCATGTAGGTTCCACCAATGGACGGGTCAGACACTTGGGCAAATAGTGACATGTATGACACAGTAACAATAAGATAGCACAAACGACGAAATATCGATACTGAAAGAAAGAAAACACAGAAGGATACTTTCGCCAGCGCATCGTGTGACTCCTCGGCGTAGTAGACACCCGTCATCATAACGAGACCTGATACCGTATGATGCGGTATATCGTCTAACTCACCAATGTACAGCACCATTGAAAAGAGTCGGACACACATGCCTTTGTAGAGAACGTCGATGGTGCTTGACTTGTGCATGATCATGGTAATCTGGCGTACAAATGTTGGAACCTCAATTGACAACCTACAAAAAGCGGTCCTACTACCTCTATGGGTATCATCAAAGGCGTCACCGCCGCGAACAGATCTTTCGATATGCCTTTTTCCAGGAGCATGAGTTCTGACGGGGTTTCTGCAGAGTATAAGAACCCACACGTCAGAAGAACATGGCATAAGAGTCTGGTAGGCTTGAGCTTCAGTATCTGTCATCAGGTATGCTCATGCTACACTTACTCCAACACCTACCTCCAATATTAATGTATAGCTTTTGGTGATGACATGCGATGTAGTGTGAGCCTTACTATATCGCTCCTGGGACCCTAATTCTGTTATTCTTGGCAACTCTACCAGCACGGGCTGCTCCTCTGTCTCTCGTTTGAATAACACCAGTATGGTGCACGCAATAGTGACCACTCCGAAGAACCATGTAAAGTCCGATAGCATGGCAAACGGCTGGAAGGTCAACGCATCTTCATCGGTCAGCGGCGTCCTCTCCAACCCAATCAAACCTGACCACCACACCCACAAGCGATAGATCTTGGCACACATCTTCCTGCTGTTGAGAAGAGTGAACCCTACAAAGGCGATGTTGATGCCGAGGGCCTGCCCCGCAGTGTTGCAAGTGGATGCGTGAATGCGCATTTCTGGACGCAGCGTAGTTAGCGCCCAGCCATCTACAACGATATCCTGTGTGGCCATAAGCAGATACAACAGCGTAAAATAGACTGTCAGGGCGAAAACGTTGACGGGCTCCCCGTGTTGTCCCACCCATTGGTCTATTTTTCTGTCAGCACCTCCGTACAGGAGCAGTGCACCGCAAATCAGTTGTACGGGAACAATCCAGGATTTGCGTTTCCCAAACCGCTTGGAATGTAACGAGTCCACAACCGGCGCCCACAACAGCTTTAGACAGAAGGGGATCCCCGTACAGGAGAGGTAGGCCATCTGAGCGTATGAAACTTTGTCATATATAATAAGCGGTATAACCGCCCGCAAACCAAGTGGTATCCCCTGTATAATGTAAAGCATCAACAGCATGAGTATGCTTTTAGTATCCTCGCGGGTGACGGCGTCAAGGGCAATCCATTTCCCCGGCAGTTGCGCTTCTGGCGCAGCCGCCATCCCTGGACCGCTTATATCCATACAGAGGAGGCACGCTACGGCTTACATTCCGGCTAGGTGGTTTAACGCACTTCCCGAATGGCTGACTGTCCTGGCAGCTAATCACAGTCTTTGGTGATCCGATTCCGGAATGTGTTGAAAATTCACATTGTTTTCATGGGTTAAAAGTGTATCGATTCTTTCAAGCCCATGTGTGCTGGTCATTGAATTCCACGATGAGAAATATATGGCAATTTTCCACGTCAATGTCGTACACCATTCCCCTGCGTTATCGGGGACGTGAGCTCACATGTGCCATGCTACAGAAGATTCCGAGCGCACATGATTTATTATAAAACACCATGGTGGCATTCAATGCGCCTCCATGACGCTAAATATTCCTATTCTCCTCTGCTGTCGCCGCTGTCCAAATTATCCTATGTGTTCATTACACATGCTCTATCCAATCGATGAGGGCTCTTAGGCAGGCTCAGAAATTTATTTTACAGACTATATGTGGCACATAACCATAAGTACCTGTGTACTTATGGTTACGTTCCTCCGACGAAGTATGGAGGCATGGGCGACGTTACAATGGGCAACTGCAGTAAAACTGAAGAATATGAGTGGCTTCTATTAGGTGACCAATTTGCTGAATCGACATGCTTCCTAATCTAGAATTATTACATATCTGCTGCCCCTTTTACAGCAGGTATACAGCACATAGACTATGGAGCACCTGTCATATTACATTATCCACACAATTCAAACATCGGCATTAAGCCACAATCCCTTATGGATAGTGACGTGTTCAGGTGTATGCTAACCTAGCGATTGATCCATCCTGTTCGAGGTGCCAGTCAATTCCCTCGTCGTAGCCAGCATCGCACAGAGCCGCTATGAACCAATGGAGTTGGCTTTGGGGGACAGCTCTATACCTAGTAGCCACCAGCCTGCCATTTTTACAAGCATTCAGGCTGAAGGAGGGGCGTTTGGGGGTTAGACACGTTGCACCGGAAGGCGCATCCCCGAAGAGTTGCGGAAACACAACCTCTCCGGCACTATTGGATGATCACTCAGAGTATCTAGTGGTTCATCCACCTGTCAAGGTGATTTGGGACGTTATAAGCGAATATCTCGTTCCTTTGTGTCATTCATGGGACGGAAAGCAGAGCTCCTCGGCAGTCCCCGTACTGCTGAGCTGCAGCGGCGGCATGGATTCCATGGCCATGCTACATGCCTTGGGAACTATTAAGACTCGCGTCGGTACATTGGTTAGGTTCAGCTCATGGCGCCGTCTGTTTGGCACCAAGACTGACGTGGACCATCAACTGGTCTACGCCATAGTTAGGACGTTGCTCGAAAACGTCCATGTGGTATACTTCGACCACAAGGCGCGTGATGATACGGCTAAGGATATCGATGTTGTCCGTGCAGGATGTGAGCGATATGCCTTTAATTTCTCGGTGCAAGATGCAGAGGGAGAGGTGGTGGAACTTGCCAACAACAATATTCCCGGCAACTTCCAAAAGGGAGCACGGGATTGGAGACGTGCGGGATACAAACGTTTGATAAATGATTTTGAGAGACGGCGAGTCGACCTCTCCCTTGGCAATGACTACAGTGAAATAACAAAGGACGTCAAAATATTCAATCGCCAAGAGCTGCTCCAAGATGGGGACCCGCTCATCAACCGTGATATTGACCGTCAACACTTCCACCAAGACATTCGAGGTGTTGTATTCCTGGCGCACCATGCCAACGACAACGTGGAAACCTTTATGTTTAAGCTACTGCGTGGAGTCCACGTGAGCAATATGACGTAGGTTGCAGGGTCATGGTTCCCCCTAACATTTTCAGCGGCATGGAGCACATCACTTACCTAGACGACGACAAGGATGTTGTGCTTGCACGTCCGTTCCTGCGCTTGATAAAGGACGATTTGTGTTCCTTTTTACAGGTAAGTAGCGTGCATTGTGCGTGTATCATTTGAGACAGAAGGTCGGAGGAGAGTATCACGAGGATTCCTCCAATTTTAACCAGAAATACTTCAGGAATCGTATTCGTCAGCGAGTGATCCCTGAGTTGTTGAACACCACGTCTATCGATAATCGTCGGGATGTGGCCCTCAAGTGTCTGGACAAGCGTTTCCGCACCTTGAGTGCGCAAAGTCGTGACATTCGCCATTCTATCGACTTTGAAACATTTATGTTCAACCAATATATCGCAACCAAATATGGTCTATCGCAACTTGAGGAGGAACCGCCACCCATCGTACCCACTCTTGCCGGGGTATCCGGGGACGTCTCTGATTCGCAGCTGGCCAACGTCTACACCCGCTTCTACCAGAATATGTACAATCTGCGCTACGGAGTACGCTCTGGCGACAAAAGTCAGACCCACGTGCGCACTCTTCAGTTCCTCCGTGGGATCGGATTCAACATCAAGGATATCCTCTTCATCAAAGAGTGGCTATTGGTGACAAGTGAGCTTACCCGTAAAGACATCCTCTACAAATTTTGCTCGCGTGCAGCTGGAAACGAAAGTATCCCGGATCACGACATGCTGGAGCGTTGGAGCGCCTCTTGGAAAAGGGAACCGGTATCCGACGTGCTCAAGACCCACTACCTGCGAAGCGACATTGCAATCTGTCACCAGGGTAGCATGGTCAAGGTCAGAAGATGTATGTTTCACATCGTGCTTGCATTCCACATGTTATGTAGCCACGGCATCTCCTTCTACCGGGGCCATCGTGTACGACGACGGTCGGTGCAGTTTCAGGGCATTCGACAACTTCAATGCATCTGTTGAACCGTAAGTAGCTACAATCTACCTTATAAGGTTTGCAGCTTCACGAGCGGTTCCGCCACCGATGACTTTTACCTCCATCTCGCTGTGCCCTGTGAGGGTCCGCATGGAGAGCCAGTAGCTTTCGACATCCGTCAGCTACGAGAGGATGACGTAGTACCAAGTGATTCTTTATGGAATCGGCAGGCATACTCGGTGCTGTCTAGGATGAAGTTCCCTCAGATATTGCACGACGAGGTTCCTGTTATTGCTCTGCGTGACAGCAACCACGTGGTATGCTTTTATGGACTCAACATTTCGCCACCCTATTATGTGGCATCGCCTCAGTACGCCACCTTATCACTTGGGAAGCATGCCGGTTTGTCAAATAAATACAAGGGGTATAAATTGCATGTCATCGGGAACTGAATATAAGTATATCAACCATACATTTGGCCTTTCTTCTCGAGGCAGCTTGGCCGAGTGGTTAAGGCGACAGACTCGAAATCTGTTGGGTTTTCCCGCGCAGGTTCAAATCCTGCAGCTGTCGTATCTATTGAATACACCACATATGAAATTGGTCTAAATATATCATAATCTTGCCATTTTTTCCGTTTTCATAATCCATTTTAGCATTTTTCGGGGATCTTGCGGCCCAGGTTGACCTTTCATGTCAAGGTACCTGATGATGCCCCCACTAATGCTTCTCCATTTAGACACGGCATATAGCCTTTACACATTCATACATAGCTTGATTCACCTTTCTTTCGACGCGAGGTGATATGTTCGTAAATATGAACAGTAAAAGGGACTTCCCACGTGAAGGCAGCTTGGCCGAGTGGTTAAGGCGACAGACTAGAAATCTGTTGGGTTTTCCCGCGCAGGTTCGAATCCTGCAGCTGTCGCATCTATTAAGTGCACAACTTATATACATGTTTACAATGAGTATTTTGGATCGTGTTCTCCCCGATACCAGTCATTTTTCATCAGGCATATTGAGGGCAGGACGGATGCCCATATGTTGAGTGCCAGGGGTATTGCATGTTCGGCACTATAATACATTACATTCAATCGAACAAAACCAACCCACAATCTTGCTTCCGGTGCTTCTCTCTTCGTATGGCTTCCATCTGGTAGCAGGGGTGGACGGTCATGTTCAGACGTGCAGTATACGGATGACGCGATATTGTCACCGTCTTGCCCGCATAAATTGGAGGTACGTCCCGTAGCATCTCCTCTGAACTCAGCGCTAGACCTACCTGTTAATGCTGTATGCGAAGTACTCATTGCCTACCATGTTGAATCCGATGAGCCACACTCTCGGCGTTTCATAGTAACGGTCGTAAGTTATGCTGACGTCATAATATCGATACGGCCCATCATTAGGTTGATGATCATATAGTTCCGCTAAATCAGTCTGATCCTATTGGTTTGATTCAACAAAACAACAAACATTTGGTTCATCATCATCCTGTACCAGGATCAGCCATTGACCGCGGTGCCACCCACCTTGCATGCAGTGTCCGACACAATCCAATCAGTAGGCCGTTGCATCATCTGCAGAGTTGTCGGGAGTAGGTAGAATATACCACCTACTGAGGGTCGCATGCGAAGACATGGAATGCTATGGGCGCGCAGGTACTGCTTACTCCCACAGAGGTAATCCACTGCAGCGCCGGAATGATCAGCGACCCTACGGCGCAATTAACGACCATACATGTCCACATACCACTGCCACCTGCGATCTGTCGCAACCATAAAATCGCCTGAATTGACAAAGTCGGTGGGTGTTATTGCTCCTTTCCCTTGAAAGTCGAACCCGGTGGACGGCAGCAATTCACCAGCGGTGGTTAGAAGTAGGTCATACATATGCTGCATCTCGACGTGCCATGCGTTGTGTACAATGCGATGGAGCTGTGATAACGGTCTTATTGGTAACCAGATGGTCCGTACAAGATGTACCATGAATAAAGTTGCGACATCATGAATTAAGTCGCAACTTCACCGATACGAAGAAGACTTCAAGACTACCTGGTGGGAGTATAAAGGTGATTCTTTACTTTATATGCTAAAGATGTCGAGTTTGTCACCATGACCCGCGTAGCAGCAGGATGTACACACACAGTGCACAGTTGGCCCATTCTGTCGTGTTTGGTGACTTTGAACAACACAATTGAGTGGGTGGAACGGTTTCTGATTAGGCTGTGGTGCCACAGGCAGCGATGGGTTGGGTGCCGTCGGCAGTATGAGGTAGTAAACGGAGATCCATGTTCCAAGTGTGAATGTCTAAACCATGCAACCAAAGTAACACGTTGAAGTAAAATAGCTGTCGCGTATTCGCCATCTAGAAAACGCATTGGTGGCCATGGTTGAAAATGTGTCTGGGCAATCGGTAGGCGTGGAGTCTTCTAAAAAGGAGTTCATCAACGGCTTTCTGGTGAGTGACCACCATCTGAACATCACAGCGTCCAGAGTATAGGCGAGCCTTGCAGTCCGCTGCGCCATGAGAAATGGATTTCCATGAGGAATCGCGGCCTTGCGGCATTCGCCAAGTCTCATTGGAACACATTTGTCCGACGCACTAACAGGTATGACTTAATTACTCACATGTACGATATGCGATGCTCTGTGAATGGCATCGATACCAGTGGTTGGAGCCAGTGTTAGATTCATATCCGGTATTTCTATGGCAATTCTGTTACTTTGGATCATATTTTCAAATGGCCTTATATATACGGATTACTGCACTAATATGTACCTTTATGATGCTTGGTAATAGTTGGCCCATATAACCGTCTGTAGGGGCATTCCTCAAGAGTTTAGATGGGAGAGTTGGAAGGTTGCGCTAAAGTTCGATCAATATCTATCCATCCTATCCCCTGGATACGAGGCGATGGCATCAAAAACGAACGAGTATTCCAGCCTCATACAGATTGACGTCCCCAGGTACCTGGCTTCGCCCTAGACCCTGTTCATCCTCCTTGCAGAACCTTTCCAGAGCTCACAGTTTTCGACGCAGAGATACAGCAGCGGTTGTCACGCATTTTGGTGGGCATCGAGTAACAGTGTCAATAAGGCATACTCAGGTGGCTTATTCTAACTATCATCCTGAAGTTGGATACTGTCAGGGCATGAACTTCGTTGCAGGTAGGTCCGGTTTGCATAGCACCTTCAGTGCGCCAGTAAGTGGTGAAGGGTACCATTCACAGCCACTAGAGGATATATCATCTGTTATATTAGCTGCATTGTCGAATCATCGCCTCATGTCCCCGTAGGACTCTTACTACTGGTTAGTGGCTTCGACGAGCTGGAGACCTACGTTGGCTTCGTCGGTCTGATGAACGAGTTCGGCCTTGCCGAATTTTACATGCCCAGTTTTCCTCTGATACAGAAGTACATCCAGGGTAAGTTTCAGAACAAATGGCCCGTAACTGATTTACAGCTTTCGACACTGTAACGAAGGACATGTGGCCAGGCCTCTACGAACATTTCCGGAAAGAGGAGGTATCGGTGGCCGTTTTCCTCCATCAGTGGTGAGACGCCATAATATGCCCGTGCATCTGTAACAGGTTCTTGACCATGTTTGTCGTCATACTTCCCCTAAGAACCGTTGTGACACTGTGGGACTACATTCTGCTCAACGGTCTTTCCAGCGTGATGGCCGTGTCATTTGGGCTGTTGCACCTTCTGACACCACAAATGAGACAGCTCAAGTTCGAGGGCATCATGAGTTTGCTGAAGCACATCAAGGATACCGACCTCCAGGACGATATCAGAGTAGGGAGAATCATAGTCAACCAGGCATACAGGATCACATTAGATCGGGGCAACCTTGAAGACTTCATCTTAGCTCAGGAGGCTTTGTCCACTGGAGCTTCTCCACAGTTCGGCAGCATCGCAGCACCGCCACCAGTAGACACGCGTGTCGCAAAGAACCGGCCGAACATACTGGCGGAGATGGTTTCTCAGATGGATCTCGACGGCTCCCTTCGTGACGATATTGGCACGCCAGCTAAGTGAGGCGTTTCTCTGAAACGTCGCTGTATCGCAACCCTATTCGTCGCTGGAGTCATCGTATCGTTCAATTATTTCGATCGTATCACTTTGCTACAACAACATCAATTTACTGTATTTTACAACATACCATCGCTTTCCTGGTGGTGCCGTCAGCTTCATGATTCGTTGTTTTTACGCTCGATTGCTCCTTGGCCAACATCAGCCTCTGTTCCAGGGCCCGCTTGACCGTCATCGGAGCACGTTTAACGTAGTACCCTGCTCCCAAATATTGCATAACGGGGCCACTCTCCGCTGTGCACACCGTATATGCTGAGTTTATTGCTGCCAGTCCCTCGATTTCGGCAGTATTCAGCACCTTGTCTAATGTGACAATTGTGGCATCAAGAGCCGCCGCCGCATCGGCCATGGGTCATTCAATGGATAAAATTAAATATTAGGATCACTCCAAATTGTTTGCTACTCTTCGTGCAAGTCTAGGTCTGGCTTCTGGCTTTGCTTGTGGCGCCCACACATACGCTCGATGCATATTTTGATGTTGTTGTACGTTTGCACGAAGGAGATGCCCATGCAGTAGAAACAAGCCTGCAGACCATTTGCTTGCGAATGTTGACTGTGGCTGCTTACCGCCAACACGGACATGCTGAAAAGCACGAGTATCATGAACCAAAAATCATCTCCAGTGTAAACTATCCTGGGATTCTTTTCTGCGCAGAATTATACCAGACAGCACCTGACCCACCGATAATCATGCCCGTTTTGTAGCAATAGGCAATTTCACGGTGCGACAGAATGTAGTTTATCACTATTGCGATGCGTGCACCGGCGAGGACGATTTGGAATCTGAGCAACAGAGCAATTCTTTCAAGTAAGGCGTCTGACAGCTTTACTGTAGTGGTATCCTGTACATAGTCATCTTTGGTGATGATCTGTGAACAGTTGAGGTTTGCAGTTTCCGTTGCCCAGATTTCGAAGTTGTCCCACGTGTTCCTGTTGAACGACTCCTGTTCCACCTTGTAGCGTGATCCCAAAATCTCAACGTTAGTCCACGCTCCATACCACGAGTCAGTATTCGTTTCGATATAGTGTGGCAAGTAAACCTTCGATATAAAATCCTCCAGAGTCGGACGTGTGGTACCCAGTTTCAGCGTGGATTCTGATTCCCACATCGGGAACCCACTCAAATCAACTGTAACAGCGATGATGGTCGAATACACATGAGGTATATCGTTCATATCAGATGACAAACAATGTGACGTGGTAGACGTTCACAAACAACGGTTCCCCTACCTTGCCGTTGACCAATGCTGTCGGATGATGCAAAGTCCAGGTTGAACGGATAATGCATATCCGCCAACAGCACAACCAAATACTTAACGCTGTCTGAAGGGGTGAAGGAGATGTCCTTGGGGTACTTCATCTTAGGGACGTTGAACATGGGTTGACTGGAGGATATGGTGTAGCCAGTTTTCATCAATTTGGCAAAGAAGAACTTCACCCCTCCAATGAGACACATGCCATTCGGGCAT
Source organism: Ailurus styani (assembly GCA_002007465.1). Taxonomy (NCBI): domain Eukaryota; kingdom Metazoa; phylum Chordata; class Mammalia; order Carnivora; family Ailuridae; genus Ailurus; species Ailurus styani. The sequence goes on along the minus strand of LNAC01002398.1, from coordinate 3,515 downwards.
GTGGAGTCAAATGACCTGCACGATGGGTCCGTTTGTGGCTGCCTGTGCAGCGGCTTCGATTGAGGTATGCGCCTCATCACCTCTGCTGCCCACCAGGTATAGTCTACGAGGTCGTGGCCGCGCAGCAGCACCTTCAGACGCCTCAACCGATCCAGTGTGATGGCGCTCATGGCGGTTGATTCTGGGTAACATGAGCCAATTGACTATCGAACCTACCGATTGCCTCTCTGCAGAGCTCATTCCACGCACTGGCCCTATGCGTGTATAGCAGAGAAAGACTGCAAAGCGACAATATATAAGCTACCTTCATCTTGGAGCTCATATACTGTAGCTCAACACCTAGATTAGATGCTTGCACATTCGCGATACCCCTCCAGACGACCGCCAAAATGAGAGAATGGCGCGCCGCCACAACATCCGAACAGCGCTGGTATAATACCACAATTGGTATAAACCCCTGTGTAAAACCATGTACGACAATTTCGCCGTCAGTTAAAGCTGTCTGTGATCGTGCACATGGAAGAAGGCACGTATTGGGTTTAATTTATTATGATGGAAATGTTAAAAACAATTTGTCATACTATTTAGGAGGAATGTAGCAGCAGCTGGCTGAATTATTGCCTGGTGCCTCCTTATCCTCATTCTCAGCCCTGTTGATCAACTCGCCTATGACCTTGTTCTTGGTGGCTTCTGCGGAGAGGCTTGTCAGCTGTGACATGGTCATCGAGTTGCTAATGTATACATTTTCCCCTGAGTTGACGCCTGGGAGTTTCGCCTGCACAGTGGATGTGATGCTGAATAACTGGTGCCCAGGAGCTCCAGCTGACGTAGATGTACGCACCTTCGGGTAGTAGTAAACCGGTGGAGGACGCACAATCGTGCTGCCTCCGACTTGTATGGTGGTAGCACCCTTCTGGGTGACGTAGGTACCATCCATCTGCTTGTAAACAGGTCCCTCACCATAATGCCACACCGTGCGCTGGGACTTGAGCTCATCCTTGAACTCCTTGACTAGCATCTTTATGTCCCTGAAAATCTGGAAGAGCCTTATCTTGTGCCCCGGCAACCATGTGGTGTTGTTGTATGCCTGAATCTCGTCGAGGATATCCGTGTTCAGTGTAGTCAGCACATCCAGCTGAACGATATGCACTGACGCTATAAACTCAGAACTCACGTTGTCGAATCCAGCATTGATGAAGTGTTGTGCGATACAGGAAGTAGAATGGTTGCGCCTGAAGAGGTCGCAAACGTGCTGCTTCTGCTCGTCGAGTGACTTATCTGAACGGAATGAACTTCGAGTTCTGCCGACACACCCATGAGCCATATCTTGGAGAAACTTGGAATGTGCTGCGAGTAGTAGGTGCACAGGATGTCCACAATGAAGAAAACAACATTCTTTGGCTTGTGTTCTCCAATTTTCTGGACATTTCGTCACTTCAAGGGGAAGGTAACATACCCGAGCCAAATACACCAGGAGCTTGTCCGTCTTTTCCTGGGTGGGACTAACAAGACGAGCCATTGTTTCAGAGCTGAAACACCATATAAAAACATCCACATAAGATAGCGTAAGGTGTGATTTCGGGACACTACCGCCCAGGACGTGACCGGAACATACGCACACTTGGCGCCTACGCTCCAGCCACGGTGTTACATCGTGCGGATGAGCTTACCTATTGACAGATGAAGGCTGTGTGTAGTGTGAGACAAGTGAAATACAGTGGCTGACTTCTACGAGCCAAAATCAGGCGGACCATACTCGAAGCAGTGTAGTGCCTGTCGGTGCGTCAAAAACACCAATTGTAGACAGACAAGAATAAATGCCTACAGTATCCAATGGAACGCTATTCCTGTATAGACGTGTTCAAAGTGTGCGTGTCTTAAGGGTACCTTGTTGGTACCAGTAAGCGGTGGGACTAATCGGCCGCCATAGCCTAATGAATTAGAACTTCTAGCTGCCTAACGAGTTGTCAAACAAGGCAATTTTCGTCACACACATTATAGACCGTACACATCTGCGTGTCGCGGGGTAAATCAGCCCTAAGCAGCCACAGCCCACACGATGTGCCTCGGCCGCTCACGCGGCACATAAAAGTTCCGCATGCCGCGAACCTGTTTGAGTATGTAGAGTGTTTGGAAGTGGCGACGGAAGACAAGCCACATTATTCCACCCATAACTTTGTTCCCACATTGTCGTGTACCTGCTGCGACGTTGGGGCGTTAAAATACACGTAGCTCGCGCATTGGATGCTGAAAACAATGCCATTTGGAAGCAATTAATCGGGGAGGTGTGTTAGCCGCTTGGTGTTTGCTTGATCATGAATTCACAATAAGACTTTAGGGGCTAGTAGCTATTTTGTTTTTTCCCAGTTTGAGTTATCAATCTGGTGCGTGCTAAAAGGAATAATCAGGCTGTTGTATGCCGATGTGTATGGTCTGAGCGGCCTTTCCTGTGCACAATTTGGGTGATTGAAGTGAGTGCAGTGTGTCTCCATCTGAATACTCGCTGAGATGAATCCAGCGCAACTGCTGCTCTCATCATCCTTTAGAGAGCGTAGCAAGCGGAGCTACGATGGTTCGGCGATGAACACCAAGGTTGGTGGTCTTATCGACGGCCTCCGTAGGCACAAGGTAGACAAACGCAGCGATGCACCGGATGGTCTGTGCAACACAGCACCTCAAAACGACACCGGACGCGTGGTTATCAGAAGCGGCTGCCTAAATAGCGACTGGCTGGGCCTTTGGAGGGCTCCTTTGCAGAACCCGTTCAACCTGTACGGCACCCTTCCGTCGAAGACAAAATCTAGGGACAAGAGGAAGGCATTTTCTGTGCCGCCATTGGAGGATTTCACCATAGACACATCAAAGGAAGGCTTTGATACTTGTGATGCCGATGGTCCAATGAAACTCACAAGAATGAAGAGCGATACCAACGCCCATCATTGTGCGGATATGGTCCAAAGGCAACTTATCGTACCGCGATCACTCCATATGCAGCGCATCAATACCATCTTATCCGACCCTAAGAGCACGCGATCAAGCATTACGGCGTCAACTGCCCGTAGCACCATCGACAGCTTTCGCTTTTCTGACACATTCGATGAATGCGTCATTACCACCTCCCCTAGATCATCCTTGAGGCATTTAGAGGCATTGATGAACAATTTGTACCTCATAACCAAAAATGGGTTTTTATCGGGTTCACTCCCGGAGAATCCTTGTGGTGACAAGGACCAGGTGGACGCCGAATTCATCGCAATTTCCCTGGCACGACGCCGCGACTCCAACCCATGTCTACAGCTGTTCAACGATCTTGAGGCGATCGTTTCCATGCCATCGAGATATCGCAGATACAAGGCGTCTGACATCACCAATCCATCGAGACCCAGTCAAACGGGGGGCTACCTGTCACCTAAATGTATTGACAACAACGGAGTAGGGTCGATGGATGGACTGACGTATCAAAGCCCGATCGTAGGACGACTGCTACTCCCGAGGGGAAAATCCCAGGTAATGCG
>LNAC01002397.1:3047-15165 GCA_002007465.1 Ailurus styani | reverse complement strand
GGTGGATATCAGCAAGGTCCCTGTTGCTGATGACGACGACGACGGGGCTGAAGCCGAAACACCGGATGTCAGAAACGAAAGTGATGACGAAACACATACAGCGGAAAATGAGGCGGATGACCGTCATCGTGAAATAATGCAGCTACAAAAACAACTCAAAAGCAAGAAACGGGATGCCAATGTGCCATTGGAGGGTTACGACGACACCAATTACATGACACGTAAGCAAATGAAAATGGCGAGACACAAGGAAGATATCATGGACCGCTTTTCAGCCTTCACGAAGCGGCTGAGTAAACTGTCCAAGGACACCAAGTTGGCGAATAAGGAATCGCAGGAGACCGATGAAGGTAGGATGATGTCATCACATGTTTCAACATTTTCGAAGACCTTGCCGACGGATCATGGTTTGCTGGCAGGAAGCTGCAGTTCTCTGTGGACTCAGTAAAGGTATGTTCGCAATACTACCATGGCACATACGTATCAATAGGCTTACGAAGTTGACGCCGCCAAGGACACGGTGAGTTGTGTCACCCGTCTCATACCAAATTGAGAAACAGCTCGAGGTGTTGGACCCTCTCAAGGGGAAGGACAACCAGCTACAGTTCATCGCAAACCTGAAATCACAAGTGTGTTTACCGTGTACTGATACCACAATTCGCAGCGGATGAAGGGTTACACAGGGAAGGGTGACGGTCGCCGCGACGAGAAGTGGTGACCTCTCCAACTCACTAATAATAATGCAAATAATAATCAAAACACTCACCGGGCACCGACGCACCTTCGATTTTGACCCGGCAGATACGGTGTCTTCCGTTAAGCTCACGTTACAGCAGCACGAGTGTACGTTGCCACGCGTAGACAACATGTGATTATAACGCAGGCATCGACGTCAACCAGATACGATTAATATATTCAGGTATGTTGACCATCAATGGCCTGCACAGAATGCAGGGAGACAGATGAAGGATGAGCTCATGCTCAGGGACTACAAGATCCTTCCGGGCTCAACCATACACATGGTGCTCCAGCTTAGGGGCGGCTAGGACTTTCCAACCTTGAAAAAGCCGCCGGTGTTGTCCAGAATGGAGTTTCTCTTCTTCACTACCGCAGGCTTGGCCGCATCCGGATTGCAAAGCTCGATCCCTAAAACCAGGTCACGCAGTGCTTCTATTAACAAACCTTGCAAAGGGGTGAACACCAAGGAAGACGACATTCCGTTTGTAGCTCCACTGCTCTGCATCGCTATCTGACGCTTCTTGGCTGCAGCCGATGAGGTGGACGTAAACCCAAACTTACGCAGTTGAACTTTAGTTTGTTTGTGCTGAAGCGTGAGCTTGCCATAACCGGTGTACTTGCCTATCATACCAAAACCTTCCCCTGTAAAATTTTGAGGGAGGAGCGAAGTTCTGTGGACAACCTACCAACTTCGAGGCCGTATTCGTCCTCTGCCTCCTCTCCGAACTTGAGTCGGTTGGCGTATTTGCGGAATTCACTTGTAGCGAGGCGTTCCTTCGCCTTACGAAGTCGGCTTCCGCCACGCTTGGTGGCCTTACGCTCATCGGGCACCGGCAGGGACTTCTTGGTGGGTGCCGGCGGTGGCTCTTGAGCCTGGAGACAGTGACAGCCAATAAAGAGAANAGAGAACGACAAACCTTTTGTAGCGCTTGTATGATCATGTTGCGATAGCTGGTACCCAGCTCTCCGTCACGGGACTCCTTAAAGAGGTCGATCTTGGCAGCGAGTGAGAGCTTCCCGGAGACAAGCTTAACTGCCCGATGCTTCACGGACGGGACAGCGTTCTGGATTATTTCACACGAATTGATTATACCGGGGACAATAACACCCTTGCGATTGCTTCCCACCAGCATGATGTTCTGAGATGGCATCTTCGCCAGAGTGGTGAGACCTCCAGCCTGAGTAATCAGCCGAGCTGCCAATGCACTTCCGATGATCGCGCTCACATTGGGGGCTAGCAGCGCCATACGGCTCTCAAGATAAACCAGAATCTACCGGCATATTAAACGATGCGGAGTTACACTTACGTCGTTGCGGAACTCCGCTAGCAGCATCCCCTCGTTGCACGCCGTGAGCACCTGCATGGCATTTATAACTTTATCAGCACGTACACACCTCGTTAAGCATGTGGGTCGACAGTTGGGATCCCTGCGCCATAGTAGCAGCGACCGTGATTGCCATTATCATGGTGTTTGGAAGGATGTCGCTTAGTTGGACCTTGGTGAAGTCCTGCATCATGTTACTACAGACTAACACACATGCAACCAACCAGCTCGTTCTGTGCACGCTTTACCACGGCAATATAGTCTAGAGGCGAATACACGATAGACTCCAGCTTGGGAAAACGCTTCGAGTAAATGTCACGGACGTAGTTGTATATGTTAATAATCTCATTGTCGATCTCCAGCACGCTTTTGTTGCACTCCTCAATTAGAGAAAGCTCAGAGCTCTTCGCATCGGTCTGAAGCGTTAGCAGCTTTACCTTCTGCAAGCAGATGAGCGGTCACTGTGACATCCGTACCTCCACCAAAGCATTGAGCTTCTGGTCCTTTACCATGGGCGAGAAACCGTGAGAATTAGCACCGACGCCATTGAAGTACTCATCCACAGCATCCACAATGGGCGCATCGTCGTCAGACTCGTACACCGGAGGATCGGAGGCCGGTGTATCGCCCGGATGGCCCCGAGTCTCCTGCTCATCGTCGCGCGCAAGATCCTCGAGGTCGTCGAGAAATGAATCCACAAGAGATGCCTGAAGGGCATATATAAATTATGAATATCATGATAGACATACCATCGCAATGTAGAATCAACGGATACGATATATACGGGAATATCATCGTGACCATGATGTGTTTGGTGATAGTGAGGCTATAGACGGCCATTCCGATATAGTGTCGATAGCTTAACGGGTGAATGGCATTTTAGAAAGGGTTATATCGCATAAATATGGTGGATAAGGTTCCTTCGTGCCGTCATATGGACGATTGGCGCCAGGGTTAGACACGCTGCAGGGGTTCCTGGGAGATGTGATAGGCTGACATGGCAACTGCCGCCTCGATTACCGCCGTTAATGGCGCTATACAGACTGTACGACAGCTTCTAACGAAGAATGGCCGAAATGTTAAAGACTTGTGCACGGCAATCAACAAATGCGCCAACAACAGGGCACATCGGTATGTCCTGTATTCAGTGGACTCCGTCTTTGAAGGCGTTGAAGTCACGCAAATGCCTGCAGAAGAAGACGATAAGGATGCTCCGATGTCTTTAACAAGGACGCTCTTCAAGCTTCCGAGGGCCATATACATGCCAAGAACCAGCGAGTTCACGAAGCCAGGACCGAACCTTGGAAGCCTAGTTGATGACCTCCTGGGAAAGTGGACGGAGGATAATGCTAGTCTGCCAGAATGTGCTGCCATGGTGCAAGAACTGGCGAGCACGGTTGAGTTCATGGCGGAAAACGCATTAGATGCACTCTATGGACCGTTGAGGTCGTCGGCATTAAACATGCTCAACTGCTATAAAGAGGCTTTGCTTAACGACAAGCGGTTGGGTGATTTGAAGAAGCTTTCGTTTGCAACGCAGCTGCTAAACCTCCTCAAGGTGCACTCAGTTGACAGCGATGATCTCACGAACACGATAATCGGTATCATCACCAAAACCCCAAGCATCATAAAACAGTGCAAACTAGGCACGCTGGAAACTCTGTCTAAAATGAAGTTGCCCGCAGAATGCAAGGATATTATGGATGAGCACCTCCGCATGAATTCCATGCGGCCCTTGGGGATTGCAGAATGGTCGGAGTTCTTGTGGATGGTCGCCAGAAACAGTGATAAGCGCAACACGATTGACTGCTACCTCCACAGCTATAAAATCGTGATGCGAAACGCTCAAAGGGAAGGGAATGATAAAGAAATACCGAAGAATGCACTTATGAATGTCGTGTACGTGGTTGGCACGTTGCAGAGACGACTGAAGCATAACGACCCAGTCTTCAAAAATGCACTGCGTCTTCTTGAGGCGGTATGGCCCTACATAGAGGAACAAGTCACAACCTTCGAGCCGGTAGAGCTGGTAGAGGTAGCTGAATGCTACTTCGACCACCATCGTGTGATCAACCCGTTGATTAAAAACGGACACCGGAACTGCGTGGACTTTTTGTTGCGTGAAGTGTCACGTCGAACTGAGGAGTTCCTGCTGAGGGATTGGGTTACGTTAATAGAGGCAATGGATACTATACGCGATGTTATGGCTGTCAATGTTCTTATGGATGGAGAGAAGCCAACGACCTATTACGTAAAGGTTGAGGATATACAACAGGCATGGTTAGGGAACTTAGTGACGTCGCTGAAGCAAAATGAGCTGACGGACCTAGCAGACAGCATATATTCGCTCTCATTTCCACAGTGTTCGAACCTTTGCAAGCACCTGGTCATGGCCGGACTATATGAGGAACCATTGAGCGCCATCATAGAACGCAGGTGCCTATCCCTCATTACAGACATCAAGTACCACTCGAGCAGGCACGTCTATGATTACTATTTCGTGCAGTTCCAAATGGTGCTTCCTCTGCAAAATGGACTCAGGATGGCTCTGGAGAGTAACAAGAAACTACCTGACTTCCTATCACAAATGTCGGGAAATAACATGCTTAAACTGTTGGGATTAGCGAAATATTGCAGTCCAGCAGACCGCAGGTTGCTGTTCCAAAAGCTGGCCACTAAAATTGAGTCCTGCGTGATTGTTTTAACATCCCAGCAATACATGCGAGTGCTAAAGTATGCGAGCCTATTCAAGGATGCAAACCTCATGAATGCTGTTATAGCTGCCGTGACGCCAAAGTTGTTGTCATCTACCGAGGCACACAAGGGGTTCTCGACGTTACTGGATTTGTCGAAATTTGTGCTATCAATGCCAAAAGAAGATTGTTTCGAACAGACTGCTTCCTCCATATTCAACGAACTCATTGTGCAGCATGCACCAGTGCATGTACGACATCTATCACTTCAGTGAGTTTGGAAGTTATTATTAGCCACACATATATGTAGGCACTTGTACCTGTTGCTGCTAAACATACAGCGTTCTGCATCGTTTCCTAAGGACCTCATTGGTGACATTCTCTCACATGCAATGGAGGTGGACCTGGGAGCTGCGACACCGTCACAGGTCACCAACGTACTGTGTACTCTCGCAGACATAGGGATTAGGCACGAATACTTGGTGGATCGGCTGGAGGATTGGCTGATAATGAGCGTCACCGACTTGGAGAATGAAGTTGCAGCAAATATATTGACTGGAATGGCGACCAGCATGGCAAGGATCGGGATGAAAAGGGTGAGGCTCAAGGACCTACTCGAACGCCTTATTATCGGAAGCAAGGTTCCCATCACAAAGTGGGATTACCACTCACTTGAGCTTGCGACTAAGGTTAACCTGCTCCATGCTATTGGCCTCTTTGGGTCTGTTAATGTGGAATTCGAGAAGACGTTCATGGCACTCGTGGCTGAATGTGAAAGTACGGTTAAGAACTCGGATAACACCATTGCCTTCACCAACCTCGACCCATTGGCATATCGCAAATTATATGACACTTACATAACACTGTTGATGAGTGGTCTTGCTGGGTCATCAGAAGGGAGTGAAGCGGCGAAGTCAGACTTCTTACTGGATCACCTACCATGCTACCACTGGTTCAGACACCAGGAGCATCTTTGTGCAGAGTTCAAGGATTCGCCTCACTATGTACAGCTGAAGGTAATGTTACAGTGTGGATACACCGACCATATAATCTGTAGAACACATTAAAACAAATTGGGATTGAGGGAGCCGAAGCACGTGTCACCGATGCCTACTTTGCCCACATGGTTCTAGATACAGCGGAATGCGCCGCCAAGCTGAAGACAAACAATACTGCCATATACTTGGTGCCAACCAGGGACGAGCTCAAGTGGTGGACGTCTAAAGGGGATGCCGATGATGACCTGGCAATAAACAAAATAGAGTCATACAAGTGTACAATCGGGGATTCTGCCAGGGTGATCGACCATCTCCAAAAGTCTGGCTGGAATGTGATCAGCATATTCACACCAGAATGGGACGCAATGGACGCCGGGGAGCGTGAGGAGTACTTAAAAGGCGCCCTCAAACTGAACAAGGAGCAACACGTTCAATGATGTACATGCTATAGATGACCTAAAATTGAACCTATCACGTTTGAATGTTAACAGAAGGGGTCCAGTGGTCGCTTCAGGGCCCCTGCCGTTTCCGTTACGACGGGGGTATCGTCTGCGTCCTCCTGCCATATATCGCCTTCGCAGACACTATCGTCAACATCGATCATATCGTTTTCCCACGTGCTAATGGTTTCTAGGACAGCCTTCATAGATTCAGAGGTTTCCAACTCGTCGTCTCTGGGAGAAACCGACCCGTCAGCCGCCATTGTGCCGACAGATACTACTTTGCGATACGCATGAAAAAGCTTGCCAACGCTAGCGTATGGCTGTTTCAGCAAGATCTCAGAGAGACGCTGCAGAGTGATAGGCGGATGTTTGAGCTTTATGAGAAGCGAGAGGCATCGCCTCTTCTCATCTTCGAACTCTTGCTTATCATACTTGCAGTCCATGGTCGCCACCTCGTTGTCGTACACTTCGTCAAAGAGGTGGCTCCATACCACAGCCAAACACATCTTAACCACCTTCCATGGGTAGCTAGACCTCCCATAGGTGGCTATATCCTCTACCATCACCAGGCATTCCGCGTTGAGCTCCACGGCAGCGTCAGGCGTGTCGATCGTTGCCAATACGGCGATCACACCCCTGACTACGCGCTTGTATGCGTCACCTCCCTCCGATTTACCATCATTGAACTCGTCGGCAAGGTTGGTCTGAAGCTCCACCAGAGCGTCATCACGTTCGATGTTCGCCAGGAGCGTAGACGACCCCTTTAGCATTTCTTGTCGACCTTGCCACTGCGATCAGCAGGATGTGCTTTCAGGAAATAGCCCAATGGAAGGGAGCCCGTATCCTTCCTCGCAGCGTCCTTATATTGCTTGCTCCGAAGCTGACATGGTGGCCAGGTGTCGCCTTGGGATGACTACACAATTCTAGGGTTGTGTAGCTACTAAGAGGTGATAATAACATATATCACGTTTGATTGGCAAGTCAAGATTTATTAACTAAGCCTCCACAACCGCAGAAGGCTACACCATATCATGATGGATGCTGCTGATGCATCGACATGTGCAGGCAGATTACGTTCTCCAAACTCCGTTGCGCATGTGACATTGTAGTTGATTCCTATGGTTGGTATCACTTACAGAAGTGCTTTCAGCAAATATACAGTTAATAAGTTCCAGCTTATGCTCTTGTCCGACTCCTCTAGCATCATCAAGTAGACAGTGGAATTAAAATGGTTACACCTTTCTAACTGGCACACATATAGGAGGGCATACTTTATAACATAGGGTCTACTCTTGACGATTATAGTGTTGCTCTAATTTCAGTCTGTCTAATATAAACGCTCGACCAACAAGACACACCTACCATGCTGCTAGTTGAACATGTCACTTCATAACATAAGATGTAGCCATATTATGTAATATTTAATTAAGTGTATTGTTATTATTAATTTTCTTACAATATTTCATGAGAGTCGGAATCCAGGCAATATATGGAGGTGAACGTGTTTTGGAGTATCAATTCTTGTCGAAAAGGAATCTATATTGCGATGGCACCGTGGATAACATTACGTGTGGCCATAATGGCGGCTTTTGTTAAGCATGGCCATTTGGTTTCCTAGCATGCTGAAGACACCGTTTGAACATCCTGGAATCCGAACGAAATGAAGCCAGTTAGGTGTAGTCTATCAAGGATTGTTGAGGCCTTTCTTGTAGGCAGTACGTTTCTCTTGGGATGGGAACAGTTCAGGCTGTTGCTTGCCATGGATCAGGCAAGGCCACAACAGTTGTACCTAATTTACCGGGCCGTGATGTTCATCTGTCTGCTTCTAGGAATGACAATTCATAAGTACTATCCCCAGGGGTTCTGTTTGTGTCTTATCATGCAGATTATATGCTGGACTATAGCCTTCACTCTGAGAAAGGTGATGAACTCGGTTTTCCTGGTATCGTTGGTTCTGGTGATAATTGTGGCCATAGTGGTAGCATTTGTGATAATGCATGCTGGATGCGCGTATTCCAACCATCCAGCATCTGCTGTGGCTTTGCTTTGTGGTGGGTTTCTCTCAACCCTGGTTCCCAAGACGTATCGGATGCTCTTGCAGGCATATGATCCATCCATGGTCCAAGATGTGCTGAAACAACGCTTAGCTGATATGAATGCAATTACCATGTTCTGTGCCACATCGATATCACTTCAACTGATGTACCTGAACGGTGAAATTGGGAGTTTAACCATCCAGGGGATGCGGAAGCATTACCGTCAGTTCCTTAAGTTGGGTGGCCATCGCGGCACTTGGACATACCAAGCTCAATACCTCATTGGTGCTTGGAACTCTGGGACGGCGCTGTGGGAGAGTCTGGCCAACATGGCGGTAATGCTTGCCCTCGTCATCGCCTGCCAACCTAGTTCAATCCTGACGCAACTGCCAATATCGTCCTTTTGGCTAGAGGATATAGAGCTATTCGAGGGGTGGCTGTTCAATGCAGGGTTGTTGACAGGTGCCTTCTTGCCCTTGTCAGACTACCTGAGGTACCTGATACCGCTGTTGATAGTGACGGTGTATTCAATGCATATAACGTGCTCATTATTGTTTATGTGCTTTACATCTGCCCCCTGGTTTCAACCACATGCAGTAACCATCTTGTGCGCAGCCACGTGTTGGATGTATGGATACACCATCAGTTGTACCCTGTCACGATTGATCACGGTCTTCTTTATGCGATCATGTAGAGAGATGAGCCCGAAGGACCAATGTTGTACGGATGTTATGGAAGAATGGTATCCCTGTGAGAACAATGCGTATCATCATATTTGCGAGTTTAGGGTGGAACCCTTGGAGATTGTTGCCGCCAAGAAGAGCAAAAAGGAAACAGTTGCAGAGGTGACGCCTCCCGCTGATGGTATATCTACTGGTGATGATGTATGTATTGACGGTATATCTAGTGATGAGGATGTATGTACTGCCGATGTTTCTAATAGCGATGATGTATGTACTGCCAATGTATCTACTGATAAGAAACACGTGGAAGAGGATGGGGAGGAAAAGAAGCCCAAATGTGTCTCAACCAACCATATAATATGGGCACAGCATCCGCGTCAAACCACCAGGATAAGACGTTGCGTCCCATTGAGATGTATGTGTCCGAAAAAGCAGAAACAACAGGGTGACAGAAACAACCTTTGCTGCATCTTATGCTCCGTTACACATAAGGAAGGAAAATGTCATGTTACAAGCGCTGCCAAGGATGTAAAATCTCCGCAAATCAGTGAAGAACCCAAATGTATATGTCGTGAGATTTTGAAGTTGAGATGCAGCCACTCATGTCAGGATTGTTATTGTGGCAGTCCAGAAAGTGATAAGCAATTAAACTGTTGTGAGCAGGTCCTAAGGGGTTGTACACAGCACTACATATTGGGTAATACACACGCATCGACACATAATGAAGCCCATATTACGCTCTTTTTAGAGGGTACACCCATTGGCAGACCAGGTAAGGTGTGTTGCCTGCCAACAGAGTACCCACCTCCAGAACCTTGCAACTGGAAAAGATATAATCCAATCACAGACAGGATATTCATTGGATATATTGGGACTGAGTGTGCTGTGTGCTCTATCGTGGAAATCCGTAAAAGTGACAGCGTTACGGACTATTGCGACACCATGGGCTATGATCTACCTCAGAGCTTCAGTATCACAAGCATTGTGCTCGGATCTTGCTGTCATGCTGCATTCTTCTTACGTGTTGATTGTATGAAGAGGGATATATACTATGGTCATTGCCATGAAAACTATCTCCACAAAGAATATGACCTGCTGTATGTATGCATCAGCACGGCTGCAATGGCCCAAGCGAAAGTAACCAAACTCAAGGACCAAAGTAGATGTGGCGACGCCGCAGATGCAGTTCAAAAAGAGCAGGCTGAGGGTGCTCCCACAAACGGCATAAATGCTAAGACTTCGTCCTGTTGTTTCGGCGTGGCTACCAGTGTCTTTGCGTACAGTCGGGATATAAAAGTGGAAGATAGCAGTGTATGTGTCCCAAAGCAGGCATATGGAAGGATATCAATTGGTTGTTGCAGGTGTCCTACAGAGGGGAAATGTGTTGATGGGTGTTGTATTAAATTACCGGTCACTGATGATATCAGCATCCAGAAAATTCGGGATGCTCATCGTTTCGTTGTTGTCGTAAGGTTTTTCATTTTATTAGCCATGATCATTACAGGGTTGCAGTTGATAACCTGGTTTTACAGTCAAGGAGGCGTTAAAGATCCATTCAAATTCCCAATGGATGTTGACAAGCTTTTGAAAACCGTCGCTCATGGCAACTGGCGTAACACAGTATTGAATACATTGGCCAGTACCCAATCAGAAGTTTTAAAGGTCAAGGGACATAACACAGAGGAGGGATTTAAGAAAGTGCTGGCCTCTCTATCACTATTCATACCGGACAAATTACAACAATTCGAGGGGCTAGTCAGACAGAAGGTTTCAAGTCAATTCCCGCGAACGTTTAACCTTCCAAACAACTCAAACTACTATACCCTGTGCGTGGCTCTATGTTTAGATGCAATAAAGGCATGTTTCAGAGAGCGGCTGGATGCCCTGGAGATGTACCTCCTTAAATGGGAGGATAAATGGGGAAGAGAGATCAGCAATTACAACGATACGCTGAAAACCGTTATAGCTGGACATGGCTATGTATCTAGGGTGGCACAGTCGTTCGCCTACGACCACCACCAGAAGTCAAACAACGACAAGGAAGCAATATCGCAAGCACGTCTATCTAGCTGGAAGAAGATAGTAGAAGAGCTTGAGTTATCAAAGGATGTCAACGAACATGAGTATAAACTTCAGCAGATACGTGCAAAAGCCACACCGGGGCATAGGCCTACAATTAGAGAACGACTGGAAATTGTCTGGAAGCACCGGATAAACCACATAAAGAGCTGTATGCGTAAGCAAAGGTGCCTATATGACTGGAGAGGATTCCTAGTGTCATACCACCAGCTGCAGAGGTATTTCAGTGAGGAGGATACCATGTTCCAAAGGCCGTGATTAGACTCAATGTCACCTAAACGGCTACTAAAACATATAAGACAGGGTTATATGTTTATAAATTACAATTGTAATGTAATAAATAAAAAGAGCCAGTGTACTTATATGATTATACGTAGAAGGCTCAGAGCTGGTGGGCTAGTCTCCCTGCGGGACCCTCTCAACACAATATCACTTGCCAAAGTGGTTCAACGAAGCATACGGCGGCGTATTCGCCAGTTTATGAAAATGGACTGGTAGCATGGTTACCTCAGACGAACTTACGGCCCTTATGAGGCCAGGTGCGATGCGTGAGCTCATCGAGGTGGTCAACGGGCCTTCTACAACGACCACGCCAGTGGAGCTAGAGGAAGATAGTGCCGTGGAACACAGTGATAGATATGTCTTTCGCGAAGTCTGTCACTACTGTATCTCCAAGACTCCCATTCTCGGGACACTTACCTTGACTCGGGAGTCACTGACATTCGAACCTGATTCTCGGGATGTTAGCGTTGACGAACGCGGGTATGGCTACTACCAAGTACATCTGGATCTCGTAAATATCGCTGAATGTGCCTTGATCGGATTGTCAAATGATGACTTCAACTTTTACGATCATGAGACCATGCACTGTAAGGGAATGCTGCAAATCCTTATCAAAAACAATAGAGATGATATGCAATTTCAAACGCGGATTGATGAATACGAATCAAGGCAATCAGATAGTGGATCTAGTCGTCAGAGTTCGCAATTAGACTGTGATCAACATGTTTCCGAGGAGCGGCAGCCACCGGGGCTAGTGTCCCAGGGACTATCCAAATTGAGTTATGTGGCGAATATAGCTGGACTTTATCTTCCCAATAAAGCGCAACAATATTCAGCTANT
>LNAC01002395.1:0-15233 GCA_002007465.1 Ailurus styani | reverse complement strand
CATACCTCAATATCATCAAAGCCATCTATGAAAAACCCACAGCGAATATTATTCTCAATGGTGAAAAACTGAGAGCTTTTCCCCTAAAGTCAGGAACACAGCAAGGCTGTCCACTAANAGGAAACAAAGAGGATGCTTGGCTTAGGTCTCTCCTGGAAGTTACTGACACTCATCCCAATCCAGAGGAGAGGAATGCCAGATGGAAAGATGAGAGCTTTCAGTCCCTTGAGTAAAAAGAAAAAAAAAAAAAAAAGAGAGAGAGAAAAGGTTTATCTCATTACTTGGGGATAAAAGAACTAAGCTAGCTTCAAAGTGGTAGGCCTTTAAACACCCATCAGAAACCACAAGTGTGGGACCAGATCTGAGTAAGGAAGCCCCTTTTCCCAATTAGCTGGCAACCTCTCCCTCTGTCCTTCTGTCTCCACCCCTTCTCACTCTTTCCTCTCCTTTCCTGAATCCAGCACGATTAAATGGCTGATTTATCTCCTCAGCACTGAATTTTAAAGGGAACAGCTAACTATGTGATCATATTATTAATATTTATACCCTGTCACTGAATGTTGACAGATTAATTATGCAACATAGTATAAAAATCAGTAGGCAGTGTGGACCAGCAGTAGCAAAGTTAAGAACTCAAGTGGGGAGCTGGCATGTGCCCCACGGGGACCGTAAACATCATGCTCTAGCCCCTCTCAAGTAATGGCCCACTGGCTTTATTTCCTGCTCCTTGTAGCTCAGCGGATCCCCTTTGTGGATGTTGACACGTAATGTTCCTGAAGCCCTCTTTGTCTGAATTCTAGCTAGATCTCTTTGGGTATTGACCCTCTTGAGCCAGTCGGCCCTGAGGCAGCTGTTGTATATGGGACACATGTGATTGAACCAACTTAGCTGTAGTGGACACTTTCTGGACTGAGTTCTCAAAGAATTGGGCTCCTTTTCTTGGAATATAAATCATCTGTGATTGATTCAGGAGCATTTTTGCATTGAGTACTCCAGTAGATGCTTAGGGAGTACAACAAAGTGAGTAAAGTAGCTTCCAGTCCTTAGAGAACTTTTAATTTAGTTGGGGAAGCAAGGCTTCGGTTCAGCAAGGGGCATGAGCAAGGGTGATGTGAGATGTCCTCCCAACTTTGCCATTACTTCAGGTTCTGTCTGGCTAAGTGACTTGGCCTGCCTGGACCGGAGGTTCCTTTGGTGATGGTGGAGCTTTATAGAGTTCAGTTCTGCAGGACTCCACAGAGTAGGGACCATCAGGAGCAACAACATTCCTGCCACATGCCTGGGATCCAGGGCTGGCAGGTGGTTTGGGCAAAATCTAGCTGCAGGTCCTTGTCTGTGAAATGGGATAACAAGGGTCCCAGGGTTTGTTATGTAGGTGGTATATGTGTACATAAAGTGCTAAACTGTGATGTTAATAGCAAGGGCATAAAATGTTGAATAACACTGTAACAGGGGTCGTGGGGGGTAGGGAGGGAAAAATAGTGAAACAAGATGGGATGGGGAAGGACACAAACCATAAGAGACTCCTAATCTCACAAAACAAACTGAGGGTTACTGGGGGGTGGGAGGGTAGGGATAGGGTGGATGGGTTATGGACATTGGGGAGGGTTTGTGCTTTGGTGAGTGCTGTGAAAGATGTGGGCCTGATGATTCACAGACCTGTACCCCTTGGGCAAAGAATAAAAATAAAATTAAAAAAAAAAATGAAATATCACCATTTGCAATGATGTGGATAAAACTAGGGGGTATTATGCTAGGAAAAATAAGTCAATCAGAGAAAGACAAATATCATATGGTTTCACTCATTTTTGGAATTTATGAAACAAAACAAATGAACATAGGGAAAGGGAGGGAAAATAAAATAAGATGAAATCAGAGAGGGAGACAAACCATAAGAGACGCTTAAGTATTGGAAACAAACAGGGCTGCAGGAGGGGAGTGGGTGGAAGGATGGGGTAACTGGTGATGGCTATTAAAGAGGGTACTTAATGTAAGGAGCACTGGATGTTATATGCAAATGAACCACTAAGCTCTACTTCTGAAACTAGTAACACATTATATGTTAAATAATTGATTTTAAATTTAAAAAACACAAAATATACTAAAAAATTGGCCAAAAAACCCAGCTTTGTGTTTCATTGATTTTTTAATTTTTTTTCTATTTTCCGTTTCATTAATTTACACTCTAATTTTATTTCCTTCTTTTTGCTTGCTTCAGGTTTAATTTGCACTTCTTTTTGCTGTGCCTTTGATGGAAGGACAGGTTATTAATTTGAGATCTTTCTTCTTCAGTTGGATCCCACAATTTCGGTATGTTGTGATTTCCCTTTTGATTTCTTCTTTGAGCCGTTGGTTATTTAGGAATGTGGTTTTTTATTTTCACACATTTGTGAATTTCCCTATGTTTTTCCTGCTATAAATATCTAATTTCACTCCATTGTGGTTGGAGAACATACTTTGCATTATATTCATCCTTTAAATGTATTGAGATTTTTTTATGGTTAGAATATCACCTACCCTGGAGAATGTTCCATGTGCCCTGGAAAAGAATGTAACTGTTGTTTTGGGATGGAGTGTCCTATAGATATCTGTTAAGCATGGTTGTTCTACATGTGGTTCAAGTCTTCATTTCCTTGATGATTTTTTTTAAAGATTTTATTTATTTATTTCACAGAGGGAGAGAGATCACAAGGAGGCAGAGAGGCAGGCAGAGAGAGAGAGAGGGGGAAGCAGGCTCCCCGCTGAGCAGGGAGCCCGATGTGGGCCTCGATCCCAGGACCCTGAGATCATGACCTGAGCTGAAAGCAGAGGCTTTAACCCACTGAGCTACCCAGGCGCCCTCCTTGATGATTTTTTATCTAGTTTTTCTCTCTATTATTGAAAATGCAGTTTTGAAGTCTCAAGGTATCATATTTGAATTGTCTATTTTCCATTCATTTCTATCAGCTTCATTTCATGTATTTTGGTGATCATTAGGTGCATACATGTTACTGAATTTTTACATCATTCCTGAAGGGTTAGCCCTTTTATCATTATAAAATGTCTCTCTTTACCGCCAGTTACAATTTTTGTATTAGCATCACTTTTGTCCAATATTAGTATAGGCACTCCAGATTTCTTGTGGTTGTTGTTTGGATGATATATTTTTCTCTGTCTTTTTATTTTCAATCTATTTGTATCTTTCAATCTAAAGTATTGTCCTGTAGACAATATATAGTTGAATCATGTTCTTTATCCAGTTTGACAATATGTGCTTTTTGACTGGATTGTTTAATGCATTCATATTTAATGTCATTGTTGATATAGCTGGATTTACTTCTGTCATTTTACTTTTTATTTTCTATGATCATGTCTTTTCTCTTATTCTTCTTTCACCACTTTATTTTGCATTACCTGGTTATTTTTAAATGTAGTATATACTATAATAATTTTTACAATTTTTTTAACTTATACTTTTAGTGGTTGATCCTGTTTACCATATATATCTTAGCATATCATAATCAGTTTCAGAGTCATACCTGTTTAATTTTAATGATATATAAAAATGTTATTACTATATAGCTCTATTCCCTTACCTCCCCTTTTGTGCCATTATCACTATATTTTGCATTTATTAATGTTGCAAAGTCAACAATACATTGTTATATTTATTACTTTACCATCTGTAGTTATTTCCTCAGCCCTTTACACCTTTACTCCCACTCACCTCTTTCGTGCTGTTATTAGCAAAAATATTACACATATAGTAAAATTTTTTATGTTATAGTCCCAATAATCTCTCTCTTTCCTCTTTTGTGGTACTACTCTTACACATAATGCTGGTGTACCCAATGGTGTGCCACATTTCTACGGGACTCTGTTCATTTTCTTCATGCTTGTTTCTCTATGTTGTTCAGTTTGCATAATCTCTATTGATCTATCTTCAAGTTTTCCAATTATTTTCTTCCAGTTCAAATTTACTGTTGAATCCCTCTGATGAAAAACTTTTACTTCTAGTTGTTCTACTTTTCACCTCCAGAATTCCATTTAGTTCTTTTTATAATTTCTATCTCCTTATTGATATTCTCTTTTGGATATGACATTGTCATTACACCTTCATATATATCTTTAATCATGCTTTCCTTTAGCTCTATGGAAATATATATGTATATATTTTATAGATAGATATTTGTTTTTTTTTTATTTTATTTTTTCAGTGATCCAAGATTCATTGTGCACCATAACCAGTGCTCCATGCAATACGTGCCCCTCCTTAATACCCACCACCAGGCTCACCCATTCCCCCTCTCCCCTCCCCTCTATAACCCTCAGTTTGTTTCTCAGAGTCCACAGTCTCTCATGGTTCATTTTCCCCTCTGATTTACCCCAATTCACTTTTCCTTTCCTTCTCCTAAAGTCCCCCATTATATTCCTTATGTCCCACATGTAAGTGAAACCATATCTATATCTATATATCCTTGAAATATTTTTCTAGGGCGCCTGGGTGGCTCAGTGGGTTAAAGCCTCTGCTTTCGGCCCAGGTCATGATCTCAGGGTCCTGGGATCGAGGCCCGCATCGGGCTGTCTGCTCCGCGGGGAGCCTGCTTCCCCCTCTCTCTCTCTGCCTGCCTCTCTGCCTCCTTGTGATCTCTCTCCCGCTGTGAAATAAATAAATAAAATCTTTAAAAAAAAAAAAAAAGAGAAATATTTTTCTATTAGATCTGATATGTGGTCACTCTCCCAGTTTTTTTTGCCTGCTTTCCTTCTCAGTGCATGAATTATACATTTTTGTTTCTTTGCAAGCCACATAATTTTTTCTGGAAACTGAACATTTTATATAATATAATGTAGCAACCTCTGGATACCCCCCACCATAATGTGTTATTGTTATCTACTTGTTTATTGGCTGGCTCCACTATTTTAGTAAAATCTACTGCCCACACATATAGTGTTAAGTTTCTGATGTTCAAATTTGGGTATGAACACAGACATACTGGAATCACAGTGGTATTGGTAAAGTTTCCCTTCACTGTTTCCCCAACACATCTACCTGTTAAATTCCTCTAATTCTTAGCTGTTTGCACTCTTGTTTTCAATTGTGCCCTGGGTATAAATATCTTTGCAAATTAATCCAATCAAACTGTGGCTCTTTCGGATGGATACTTTCTGAAGTCAGTGTTTGATACTGGTTTGCTACTTGACTCCAGGAGGGTTCCTCTAAACTGTCTTATTTTTTCAGTTCTCTCCTGAAAACCAGCCAGCCCACAGTTGAGGTTCTATGTTTGTTAGACCCATGAGTATTCTTCCAATTTATTTTCACCACAAGCATCACTCTTCTTGAGAGTGCCCTTAGGCTTAAGATTCTTTATGCTCTGCTGTAGGTGAAGTCAGTTCCTTTGGGAATAGATAAGGAGCTATTTTATGGCTTGCTTATCCCACTGGTAAAATCTCCGAACAAGGGCTCTGTAACTGGGTATCTGGCAATAGATAGCTTTTTTCTGAATATCACAGCTGTTGTATGATCTGAGCCCTCTGTAGAAGGGGACAGCAGCCCGAGGCCCTCTCAGCTTGCCTTTCTTAGCATAGTACCACTGCTCACCTTAAGGTGAGCCTTAAGTGAGAGAACTAGGCTCTTGTCTCAGAGTTGAAGAATGAATCTTGCAGACAAAGGAGAGTGAGTAAAGTGACAGAATTTTATTAAGCAAGGAAACAGAAAAAGCTCTCAGGAGTGAGAGGGGTCCTGACAAAGTTGCCCTGGAGGGCTTGTAGACTGGTATTTTATTGAAAACTGGGAAACTTACAGCCTTGAGTTTCTTGCCATCTTGGTTTGAGCATGGACTACTGATAACACCCTTAATGACTTAATTCTTTGAGATTTGGTCATTTTCTATGATACATTGTAGCTGCCAAAGAAAACTACTCTGGACCACCCAAGGCCAGGTGGTCTGTTTCCTTATCCCTTCTTTACTCTGTCCTAACACTTCTGCCTGCAAGGAATAGTCTCAGAGCCTAGACACAGGCCCCCTATCTTTCCCTGCCTATACCTTAACCCTTTCCTTATTCAAGTTAAAGAGAGTTGAGGCCCCACATATTCTAAGCATGCTTTGCCCAAGGTAGGTTCTCTGTTTCACAGTGGGAGTTGGGCAGAAGAAGTGAGACACCCCTCTCAGCTGAATTCACCCAGGATTTAGTCTCAGGAACAGGCAGTTGGGATAAGGATGAGGAATGCTGAAGTCCTGCCTCTCTTGTGAATTAGGTCCTATGGCTGAGATCTTGGGGAGAGGGAGAGGGAGTGTTTTTGGCTGTAACAGTGTGGAATGAAGTACCCCCCTCACTGAGCTTGGAAAGTGGGTAAAGAACTGTCTTGGTTTAAATATTATAGGCTAAGGGTGCCTGGGTGACTCAGTCATTAAGGATCTGCCTTCCATTCAGGTCACAATCCTAGGGTCCTGGGATCAGCCCCACATCAGGCTCCCAGATAAGTGGGAAGCCTGCTTCCTCCTCTCTCACTCCCCCTGCTTGTGTTCCCTCTCTAGCTGTCCCTCTGTCAAGTAAAGAAATAAAATCTTTAAACAAATAAAAATAAAATAATAAATAAAAAATATTACAGGCTCTCTCATTACTAAATTTTTGTAGATTTTATTGAACAAATGTTTGTTTGTGTTTGTCCTTAGGACCATTTCCAAAATCATTTAATGGCTGTTGGTTTTTTAAATATAATTTCCATCACTTTCACTGGTATCTCGTGGGGCTCCTCAGGAAGTCATGAGAGAAGTCAGTTTTCCATTATTTCTTCATAGTTCTTCTCCATTCTCTTTCTCCTCTTCTTCCAGAACTCTGATTACATACACAGTAGATTTTTCCCTACCATGTCCCATTAGTCTCTCATAGCCTTTTCTGTACTGTCTATCTTATTGCCTCTCTGTCAGTTTAGAGGTTAGCACCAATTCAGAGGCTTTAGCTAATAACTTCCAGAAGGTCTTAATATTTCTTTTCTCTAATAAACAGTCACCCTAAAAAAATATCTTTAGGTCCCATTGGGAAAGGTTGAATGGAAGATTTATAGTATTCACCCGTGGCTGTAGGGTCCTACCTTAAAGTACTCTGCCTTCCCCTCAGTTGGGTTAGAAGTTGAGAAACCCCACCCCAGCAACTCAAATTAGGCTCTCCAGCAGATCTAGAATTTTTGTCTGCCTGAAATATATTGAGTAGCATCCTATAGCCTGCCCAATTATTTCATTTTTTTGAATTCTCTGATTAGCCATCACCACAGATCCTTGTGGTTCAAAAATCCTCTAATTATCATTTCATTCCTTTGATTTATTGTGGTAGTTGCATTCACCTTGTCTTAAATGATTAAACAACATCACCTGACCTCCACCACTCTGGGATCCCTTTATTCACATTAAGATCAATTAACCAATTCCACTGCAGCACTCTCCACCATTGTCTCCAGCCTCCAGAGCACAGACACACAGAAATATTCAAAGATGCTTGGTGACCCTCTCACTACTGCATTTCTTATATTTTAGAGAATGTCTACATAAATGTCCCTATCTGATATATCAGCGTTCCACTCCTTCCCTACTTGCATCCTTACCTTATTGTAAAAGCCATAGCTGGTAGAACATTTAATAGGTAATGGAACTTTGTGACAATATGAGTACCCCAACTTGGTCCTCAGCTTTATATATCATAAGATGAGGGACTCCTTCAATCATGTCATGCAGGCTTTCTACTGTTCAACATGTATTTTTTGTTGCATTTTCACAGCTTTCAATTTCCTCTTTTCCTTATGCATACTGTTTGGGACCATCAGATAACTCCAGAACTTTTTGGATACTTATTTTCAACACAGTATTTAAATGATACATGTGTTTGATTTCCCAAAACTTTGGATTCCTATACTTCATTCCATGTCACCAGGGGTGTTAATTTGACTGTGATACTGATACATGCCATGTACCAATGAACCTCTCCTAACGTTTGTTTTCCACTCTCCTTACCCCTTTGTAAGGAAGTTATTTTTCCCTCTTCAAGTGAGCAACCCAATTCCTGTAGTAACTTCTGGTATTTACTACTGTATCTGAGAAGTGCATGGCAGAAAACAGAGGGCACATTCACATTAGAAAATGTGAGAGGAGTTTTTTTAAGGACAATATACAATGGTGTGGAAAGAGTATTTGAGAACCACAAGAGACAGTGTAATACTCCATGGCTAGTAAAGGTAGGATTACCAGTCCTAGGCCTGAGATACAAAGGGAGAGTGGGTTTACTAAAAGCTAGAGACACATAGCTTATGTTGAGAGGGCTACCTCATAGAAAACTTTGGAGAAGGGACTCAGCATCTGGTGACAGTGCAGGAAACAAACTGGGAGGAAATTTGCCTGACCACATTGTTCACTGCTGGTCCCCAAAGGACAAGGGAGTCCTTTGATGTAATTCATACAGGTCAGACTTCCCAGGATACAGAAAGGGAGGAGAGTGAATCCAGATGAGATGGAGAGATATCCAGCAACTGAGTGAGAGTCATATTAGTAGTAGTCACTGGAAATTGTGCCTGTAGTGGGAAAGGGTACCCCATAAGCTTTATTTACATTGTAAGGAGGAGAGTGAAAGGCATATTGTTATTAGAGGGTTAATCCAAATAAGACTGGGATTTGTCTGAGCTAGTCTACTGAAATGAGAAATGTACTTGTGTAATACTGTCCTATGGTAAAGGCATTAAAGATATTAAGAGTACTGTTTTATTTTTTTATTTTTTTAAGATTTTTATTTATTTATTTGACAGAGAGAGAGAAATCACAAGTAGGCAGAGAGGCAGGCAGAGAGAGGGGAGGAAGCAGGCTCCCTGCCGAGCAGAGAGCCTGATGCGGGCCTCGATCCCAGGACACTGAGATCATGACCTGAGCTGAAAGCAGAGACTTTAACCCACTGAGCCACCCAGGCACCCTTAAGAGTACTGTTTTATAACCATGGGTCTGAGAAGTTATGGGTGCTATGTACCAGCTTGTTGTTTATTGGTGACAGCAAGGTTGATTATTTGCACCTGGTCTTGGTGAACCTTCCCACCAAGAGCTCTGCTGTTGAAGCTGGATACATAGCAAGAATATGCCTACATAATCAGCAGTGTAGGAGAATCCTGGGCAGAGACTTCATTTGTGCTCTTCCATTCTGAGGTATTCTGTGTACACATCAGTGGTTCCTGGCTCAAAAGTAGAAGTGTATATTGCTACGATTCCTAGAGAGAGGGCGGACAATTGGAGCTGGCCACTCCAGACCCCTTGTTGTAAGATGGCTTTTAGCTGTGACACATATCCTTAATGCAGTTGCTATATTGCATCTTTTTTTCTGCACTAAACTATGGATTTTTGAGCACTGACATTAGAGTCCCATGAGGCTTTCTTAACAATGGAAATGTTTAACTGCTATAGATGTCATAGCATCTGCCATTTGCCTTTGTCTGTAGATACGATTTGCTCTAAAGACACTTTCAGGTTCCCTTCAGTAGATATATTAATCCTTGACTTTACGTATTCTTACTCCTAGACTTTGTTTTACACTTTAGAAAGACCTTCATCTCCCATCCCTCTCCAGAAATAGATATTGCAATTGTTTTCTTTTGCTTACCTATTGGTGATTCACACTTAATATGATTGAGATCATAATGAATACACGTCAGTGGACATTGGCCTTTAGGATGAATCAGAACCACATAGGAAGCAGTAGATCTGAAGTAAAGGCCAGGAGTTCACATTTTCAACAGAGTCCCCTGGTGATTCTGACATGTGGTAGACTGGCACACTTTAAAAACATGCAAGCATTAATAAAATGAGATAGGGTTAAATTTGTGGTAATACACTTCTACATGGTGTTCCATTTGGAGCCGCATATAAACTCTGCTAGCGAAGTCCACAGTTATTTGTCTAGACAAGAAATTATCTGGAGTGGGAATTCCTAACTATTGTTATTTATAAATTTATTAAGAACCTGTGACTTGTCAGACACTGTGCTAGGCATTATAGGTACTAGGATAGAAAGGAAAGACTGTGCTTTGAGAAGCAGAGTCCAATGCTCAGTTTTCTCAGTTTTTTAAAAAGTGTCAGTCCACAATCATAAATACATTTTTCATCCCAGCTCAGGGTGTACAAACATACATACATACGTAGCTGAAACACAAATTTCACAAAACAATTCTCACCCTACCTATCTGTGATATGATGTAATCTGATTACTTACTATTTGACTCTAATCAATTCTGTTCTATCCTACTTCTTTAATAAATTACAGGTCTTGACTCACTAAAATTGTTTTAGGCTCTATTAATGAAGGGAATGTGGAACCAAAGTTTAACACAGTTTAACAAAGATAATCTGATGTATATCTTATGTAGTATGTGTATTATTCTTCTGGGCACATATTTCATGTGAAGGTGGAAGTGGGGAGATTAGGTAAAGTCTCCTTAAAAACAGTGATTCTCAAACTTTAATGTATACAGAAATCAACTACAGATCTTGTTAAATGAAGATTCTGATTTAGTACATCTTGGATGGGGACTTGAGATTCTGCATTTCTAACTCTCTTTCAGGTGATGCTGATGCAGCTCATCCATTGACCACTATTTAAGTAGCAATGCTCTAAAAACCTTAAATGTGGGAAGGTGTGTTAACCTTGTAAGACAGGACCTGGCAAGAGTTTCCTAAGAGACAATTTCCTCTAAGAAAAGAGGAATCAACCAGACAAGGCACTGACATATGAAAAAATCAGTGTGTGCCACTCAGATTTTAGTCCAGCCTCCCACATCTGAATCCCGTAAAGAGATAGCTGTATGCAAAAACACACTTACAAAGCAACAAACACAGAAAGAATTGTTTTGTTAAAAAAATGTGAAATCCGTTAAGGGCTAAAGTATAACTGAAGTGTTAATCCACGTGGATAAGCATAACTCCAGTGAGGAAAAGGGCTTTATCCTCACGTCTGTAGGTGACATGGTGTGGGACAGGTTTTGGGGGCTTGCCGGGGACTCCAGGGAAATTGACCGGGGTTTGTCACCTTGAGGACACCAGCCCATCAGCAGCAGTGGGAGTCTTAAATTGTGCAGAACTCATGAGAAGAGGCACCATGTCCAGCAGACATGGCAGTACCCAGGGGAGGATAGCACCCAACTTTTGGCCTTATTCTTGAGCATAGGTAAGCTGTACCTTATCCCTCTTCCAAATGTCTGATAGGGGATCTGGGTCCCTGCCAGTAGAGATAAAAATGTAGAAACCAGACTAACACAGCTTACATACTCAACAACTCATCTATTCCACTCAACAATGCTGTGAGGCAAGTATTATCCCCATTTCACAGATGACAAGACTGTCTTTTACAGCAACGGATCTGTTGTAACTTCCAGGCTGATTCTTCTAAATATGAATCCTAAAGATAATGTGAGCTTTACATACTGTTTTAAGTGCTGATAAGAAATTTAAGTGTCGGGGAGGGGCAAGATGGTGGAGAAGTGGGAGTCCCTGTTTCAACAGGTCCCCTGAACTGAGCTAAATATCTACCAGAACACTCTGAACACCCATGAAATCAGCCTGAGAAGTAAGATTATACACTTCTGGATCTCTATGGGGGCAGAAGATCATCAGCAGAGAGGTAAATCAAAGTGGGAGCGCTTGGACTGATATTGGAGGATAAACAGAATGGGGAGGGAGTCAACAGAAGAGACACACTGGAAAGTAATACCCCA
The DNA here is from genome assembly GCA_002007465.1 of Ailurus styani. Classification (NCBI taxonomy): domain Eukaryota; kingdom Metazoa; phylum Chordata; class Mammalia; order Carnivora; family Ailuridae; genus Ailurus; species Ailurus styani. The sequence goes on along the minus strand of LNAC01002395.1, from coordinate 3,517 downwards.
ATACGAAAGTGCCCTATGCTTGGGGACCAGCATTAATTTGGGGTCTGGTTAAAAGCACTCAAAAAGAGCAAAAGGTCTTAAGAGGCAACTGGTGGAATCGGGCGGCCACAGGCACGGTCCTAAGCCCATGGTCCCAAAACAGTCAGAGCTAGCGACCACCTGTGCCTGAGAGAGCCTGGTGGGGGCCCCAGTCCGGGATCCCTGAGCCCGTGGCTTTCTGCCGCCTGGGCTGAGTGCACCCCTGCCCCCGCGCTTGAGAGAACTTTTTTTTTAATCTTTTTTTTAAAAGATTTTATTTATTTATTTATTTGACACAGAGGGAGAGAGATCGCAAGTAGGCAGAGAGGCAGGCAGAGAGAGAGGAGGAAGCAGGCTCCCCGCTGAGCAGAGAGCCCGATGCGGGGCTGGATCCCAGGACCCTGAGACCATGACCTGAGCCGAAAGCAGAGGCTTTAACCCACTGAGCCACACAGGCGCCCTTGAGAAAACTTTTTGTGGGCGCTGGCTGGTGGTCTCTGAATGCGCAGACATCCTAGACTTGCACCGCTGCCAGGTCGTGGGCATGGACCCCAGACAGCAGTCCTGACAGCCTCCAGCACCGGGCTCTAGGGAACTAAGATTGCCTGTGGTCTTGGTGGCACAGGGGTGCAGAGACAAGCAAGGGCCTTGGGCGACCACTGAGACGGTTGCTGGGAGTGCGCACTGCTTGTGGGAGGTTGTGGTGTTCAGTGGAGATTGCAGAGCGGGAGTCTGTGTGTTCTGGACCATCCAGGGGGGAGCACACTGAGGCAAAGGACTGGGTGCAGAGGTTTTTTTTTTTTTCCACAAGCCCTCTGAAAAGCCTCAAAAAGCCACCCAAGAACAAAAACCTCCAGAGAACAAAAACCTGAAAAACCTGTTTCCTCAGAGCCCAGCCTCCAAACCTGTATATTTCACAGACACAACTTTTTTAAAAAAATTCATTCTCATGACTCTTATTTTTTTAACCTACTTACCATTACAACTAGTTATTTAATACAACATATTTCATAATAACTTTTTAACTTGCACTTTTTCTATACATATACCTGGGTCTCTTTTTCTTTTTCCTGTTTTCTTTTTAATACATATATAGATATAAGCTTGAAGGCAATCATTTTTCCCTATTCAATACTACCCCTATATATAAGCCATTTTTAATTTCCCTGCATCTCTGGAAAGTTGAGTCCTTTAACAAAGATAACAAGATACACCCAGGAAGTACTGAAATAACCTTCCTCACTCACATCAAGGGTTTATAACCACCTACCCGTCTTATTCTTCTGTCAGTGTTTCTGTGTATTTGTCTTTGTTTTGTACCATATAAATGTTATTTGTGGGGTTCGTTTTGGCTGGGTTTTTCTTCTTTTTTCTTTCTTGTCTCTTACTTTTGTCAGTCTTTTTGTTTGTTCGTTCTTGGTTTATGTAACTTATAAATCTTACTATTGGGATTCATTTTGGCTGGGTTTTTTTTCTTTTTTTCCTCTCTTTTTCTCTTTCTTTTTTTCTTTTCTCTTTCTTGTTGGTGGTGACTTCGAATTGCTCTGAAACTTTCCAAGGGGCAACTTGACTGGATAGTGATTAATATATTTAGCTATACATCCCCTCAACCACCTCTCACCAAAATTAATAGGAGGAGGAACACCCAACAGAGGAAAAATTCAGAGACTGTGACCTCTTCCACAGAACTATTGGATATGGACATAAACAATATTTTGGAAATGGAATTCAGGGTAAAAATTGTCCAGGCAATGGCTAGATTGGAGAAGACCATTAGTGGCAACATAGCATCTCTAAGGGCAGGAGAGAGAGCTGATCTGGCAGAAGTCAAAAATACAAGGAGATCCAATCTGATCTAAATACTCTAACAGCTATGATAACTGAGGCAGGAGATTTAATTGGTGATCTAGAAGACAGGCTGATAGAAAAACAGGATCAGGAAGAGGCCTGGAACAAACAACTTAGAAGCCATAAAAACAGAATTAGGGAAATAAGTGACACCATGAAATGTCCCAATGTTAGAATTACTGGGATCCCTGAGGGGGTGGAGAAAGAGAGAAGACTAGAAGATGCTGTTGACAAATACTGGATGAACATTTCCCTAATCTGGGGAATGGAACAAGTGTTTGTGTCCTAGAGGCAGAGAGGACACCCCTCAAGATCAATGAGTCTAGAAATACCCCCAGACACTTAATTGTGAGATTAACAATCATAAATTCATACAGGAGGTCTTAAGGGCAGCTAGGGAGAAGAGATTCCTTACATATAGAGAAAGGACCATCAGAATAATGTCGGACCTGTCCACAGAAACCTGGCAAGCCAGAAAGGGCTGGCAAGACATATTTAGGGCACTAAATGAGAAGAACATGCAGCCAAGAATACTTTATCCAGCAAGGCTGACATTCAGAATGGATGGAGAGATAAAGAGCTTCCAAGATCGGCAAGGTCTAAAAGATTATGTGACCACCAAGCCGGCACTACAAGAAATATTAAGCTGGCACTACAAGAAATATTAAGGGGGGTTCTCTAAAAGCAGAAAGAACTGAAGAGTGACATAGAACAGAAAGGTACAGAGACAAGGCATAGAAACAAGGACATCACAGGCAACATGATGTCAATAAAAACTTACCTTTCAATAATCACTCTCAACGTGAACGGCCTAAATGCTCGGTTAAAGCCTCTGCCTTCGGCTCAGGTCATGATCTCAGGGTCCTGGGATTGAGGCCCGCATCGCTCAGGTCATGATCTCAGGGTCCTGGGATTGAGGCCCGCATCAGGCTCTCTGTTCGGCAGGGAGCCTGCTTCCTCCTCTCTCTCTGCCTACTTGTAATCTCTCTCTGTAAAATAAATAAATAAATAAAATCTTTTAAAAAAAGCACAGGGTTGCAGACTGGATAAAATGACAGGGACCGTCCATATGCTGTATACAAGAGACACATTTTGAACCTAAAGATACATCCACACTGGAAAGTGAAGGGAGGAAAAGCACCTTTCATGACAATGGGCCTCAAAGGAAAGCTGGGGTAGCAATTCCCATATCAGATAAATTAGATTTTAAGCTAAATACTGTAGTCAGAGATACAGAAGGACAGTAAATCATTCTTAAAAGGTCTATCCACCAAAAGATCTAACAACTGTAAATATTTATGTCCACAACATGGGAGCAGCCAACTACATAAGCCAACTGTTAAACAAAATAAAGAGTCATATTGATATGAATACATTCACTGTAGGAGATCTTAACACACCACTCTCAGCAACAGACAGATCATCTAAACAGAAAATGAACAAAGAAATGAGAACTTTGAATGATACATTGGACCAGATGGACCTCATAGATATATACAGAATATTCCACCCTAAAACAACAGAATACTTATTCTTCTCGAGTGCACATGGAACTTTCTCCAGAATAGACCATATACTCAGTCGCAAATCGGGGCTCAACTGATACCAAAAGATTGAGATTATCCCCTGCATATTCTCAGACCACAATGCT
>LNAC01002392.1:0-14675 GCA_002007465.1 Ailurus styani | reverse complement strand
GAGGCCGGGACTGAAAATGGCGGCTCCCAGTCTCCGACCCGGAGGAGTCGAGAGCCTGGGGCCTCAGTCCTCAGCGCGCCTCAGAGAAAAGCAGTCCCTCCCGTCTCCTGGTCTCCGGCCGCTCTCCGAGCTCACCCGGCCTGTGACCGAGCGTATCTATCTCTGGCGCGGCCCCGTTTAGAATATCCGAACCGGGCAGATTCCTGCAGCCGCTCCCGCACCACTGCTCCCGGAGGAGGAAGGTGAGTCTCTCCGGGTCTGCCGCCCGTGGGGTCCCCGCCCACAGAGCAGTGGCCTGGCTGTGCTTCGGATCTCAGCCCAAGGTAACCCCGATCTGAGAGACACCTCAGCTCAGCTCTGTCTCTCCCGCCGGCTTCTCTCTGAGACCTGGGAGCTCGGTCGCGCTCAGACACCCCTGGTCTTTTTGTGTCCCCGCGGGTCCTGAGACCACACTGTCCCTGCAGGGGCTTCACCCCCCGCTTGGTCTCTGGGGCGACGTCCCTCAGTGGAGCCGACTTCTAACAGTTCCGAGTCTGTGCTCCGCTGCTCGCTCCCTTGCTGGCAGCTGGCCCCTCCCCCCATGTCTAGCTTCCCGTCGCCTCAGATTCACTTCTCCGCACGGCCTACCTTCCAGAAGGCGGTCAATTTTCTGTTCCTAGAATTGCTGCTCTTCTCTTCGATCTCCGGTGGAATTTGTAGGTGTTCAGAATAGTTTGATAGCTCCCTGGGTGAATTCCTGGGACCTGATGATAATTGGTCTTCTACTCCTCCGCCATCTTGCGCGGTATCACCTTCACTAAATTTTTTTTTTCTCCTTCTCCTCCTCCTCCTTGTTTTTCTCCTTCTCCTCCTTCTTCTCCTTCTTCTTCTGTAGCCAGGTGTATCATTCAGGGTCTCAAGAGGAAAGACATGCCATGCTCAAATTGGGATGGTTTGAGTTCATAAAGTAACTAGTTGTGCAGATGTAGACAGGATGCAGAGCAGCACTAGCCAAAGCAATCTTGAGAAAGAGCAAAGCTAGAGGCATTACGCTTCCTGAGTTGAAACTATATTACAAAGTTACAGCAAGCAAAACTGTATGATACTAGCATAAAAACAGACATTTTCAACAAAAGTGCCAAGAAATATACAATGGGGAAAGGATAGTTTCTTCAGTAAGTGGTGCTGAGAAAACTGGATAGACATATGCAAGAGAATGAAATTGGTCACTTAAACTCTACATAAACATCAACTCAAAATTAAAGACTTAAAAATAAGACCTGAGGATATAAATCTCCTAGAAGAAAACAGGGAAAATTTCTTTGACATTGGTCTTAGCAATCATTTTTTGGAATTGACACCAAAAGCACAGGCAACAAAAGCAAAAATAAACTAGTGGGACTACATCAAACTAAAAAAATATTTCATTAATAAAATGAAAAGTTAACATACAGAATGGGAGAAAATATTTGCAAACCATGTATCCAATAAGGTGTTAATATACAAATTTATAAGGAACTCATGCCACACAATAGCAAAAAAAAATCTGATTAAAAGGTGAACAAAGGATCTGAATAGACACTTTTCCAAATAAGACATACTAATGGCTAACAAGTGCATGAAAATGTGTTCAACATCTTCAGTCATCAAGGAAATCCAAAGCAAGACCACAATGAGATAGCATCTCATACTTGCTGACTTTTACCAAAAAGATAAGAGATAGCAAGCATTGTTGAGGATGTGGAGAAAATGGAATCCTTACTCACTGCTGGTGGGAACATAAATGGTACATCTACTATGGAAGAGAGTATGGAGGTTCAACAAAAAATTAAAAGTAGAAATTAATTAAAAATTTAAAAATCACATGATCCAGCAATCCCTCTGGAGATTTATATTCAAATGATATAAAATCACTATCTTGAAGAGACATCTGTGGTCCCATGTTCTTTGCATCGTTATTCACAGCAGGCAAGATACAGAAACAATGTAAGTGAGTTCTGGATTGCAACTCCCTCCAGAGGGTTGCACTGCATTTGTTTTATACTGTCTGGTGTGATGAGGGTAGCTTTCTTTTCCCTCTTGGGGCCTGCCAGGTAAAGATTTTGTTGGGCCTGAAAAATCACATATAGGTTTTTTGCCAGAAGCTGGATTCCTCGGTTTCGATTGTCAAATGGAGACCGTAAATGACATTATACATATAAAATAGGAAACACCTGACACATAGTAAACTCCCAATAAGTGTCTGTATTGTTATTTTAATGTTGTTTTCTCTGAATTAAAACTCCTTGTTATGATCTTGTGATACATAATCAGAAATATATATATTTGGTCCTTGTCCACATTTCTGGCACAGAGCTTCTAAAACCCTTGGAATTTCCTGTGATGAGAGTAATGTGGTGTTTTTCGTTGTTTTAATGAGGTGACTTTTGGACTTAAGGATGCCAGGTGAGCCAACCATGTGATTAGAGGGTTGGAAATTTCAGTCCCACCTACTGACCTTCAGGGAGGTAGGAGAGGAGCTGCAGGTTTAGTTCAATTACCAGTGACCAGTACTCTAATCAATCAAATTTATGTTATAGAGCCTCCATTAAAACCCAAAAAGACTGAGTTCAGAGAACTTTGGGTTTGGTGAATACCTGAAATTTGGGGAGAATGCAGAAGACATGATACTATACAGAAAACTATAGACTCCACCAAAAAACTACTAGGACTGATAAATGAATTCAGTAAATTTTCAGGATATAAAATTAATATACAGAAATCTGTTGCATTTCTATACACTAATGATGAAGTAGCTAGCACAAAGAAAAAATAAGAGAATAGTCCCATTTACAAGTGCACCAGAAAGAATAAAATATCTAGGAATAAACTTAACCAAGGAGTTTGAAATACCTGTATGCCAAAAATTATAAAAACACTGATGAAAGAAATTGAAGATGACAGAAACAAATGGAAAGACATGCCATGCTCATAGATTGGGAGAACCAATATTGTTAAAATGCCCATACTTTCCAAAGTATCTAAAATTTAATGCAATTCCTGTCAAAATAGCAACAGCATTTTTCAGAGAACTAGAACAAATAATCTGTATGGAACAACAAAGAACCTAAATAGCCAAAGCAGTCTTGGAAAAGAAGAACAAAACTGGAGGTATCACAATCCTAGATTTCAAATACACTACAAAGCTGTAATCATCAAAACAGTGTGGTACTGGCACAACAAGACACATAGATCAATGTAACAGAATAGAGTCCAGAAATAAACCCACATTTTTATGGTCAACTAATCTATGACAAAGCAAAAATATACAATGGAAAAATAACAACAACCAGTCTCTTAAATAATGTTGGGAAAACCAGACAGCTACATGCAAAAGAATGAAAATGGACCACTTTTCTTACACCATACACAAAAATAAATTCAAAATGGATTAAAGACCTAAATGTGAGACCTAAAGAATTCCTAGAAGAAAACACAGGCAGTAATCTCTTTGACATCAGCTGTAGAAACATTTTTCTAGATATGTGTCCTTTGGCAAGGGGAACAAAAGCAAAATGAAACAATTGTTAGGACTATCTCAAAATAAAAGTTTTTGTACAGTGAAGGAAAGCATAAAAAAAAGACAACCCCCTGAATGGGAGAAAATAATTTGCAAGTGATGTATCCAATAAGGTGTTAATATCCAAACTACATAAAGGAATTTAACTAAAAAAAGAACTACCCACAAATAACCTAATTAAAAAATGGGCAGAGGAGGGGCGCCTGGGTGGCTCAGTGGGTTAAAGCCTCTGCTTTTGGCTCAGGTCATGATCTCAGGGTCCTGGGATTGAGGCCCGCATCAGGCTCTCTGCTCAGCAGGGAGCCTGCTTCCCCCTCTCTCTCTGCCTGCCTCTCTGCCTCCTTGTGATCTCTCTCCCTCTGTGAAATAAATAAATAAAATCTTTAAAAAAAAAATGGGCAGAGGACGGAAGAGACATTTTTCCAAAAAGACATATAGTTTTTTGTTTGGGCATAGTCTGTGGCTGGTGCTGGTACCTCCTTCAGGCCTAACTTCCTGGTCTGTTGTGGTGCAGGATGTGGCACTCCTCAAAACCAGAGATGGGACTTGACCAGTCTTTCCAGCAGTCAACCGTACAGGACCTGTTTATGACAGCAAAATTGTGTGAGAAGTCTGTCAGATACCAGTTCTCTAGTTGGTTCTCCACTTACATGAAGAGTCAAAACCATCCTTCCCACCCTGATCCCACTCCTTGGATTGAGTAATCCCTGGAGATCGTGGTCAATTATGGGGAGATGTGTTATAAATGGAGCAAGTGGACTTGCTGCTACCAGGAGGGGTGGAGGCTTGAATGTATACTTGTTTTTGTCTGTATTGTTCCCAGTGATGGTAAAACAGGTGATACTGGTTCCATTTGGGTGTTAGGAGTGAGGGGAAGGAGGAGTCAAGGACGTTTGTTAGGATTTTGTTCTGGGATCTGGGTCAACAATGACACCATTCCAAGATGTGGGGAATTTATTTCCTATGCCTCTTCTACACTAGGCTAGGCTTTAGGCTTTTATGGCTCTATCAAGACACTAGACAATAACTAACATTTGCATAGTACTTTACCATTTATCAGGAGCTTTCACAAATATTATCATATGTGCTGCTTTCCAGTGCCCTGAGAAGTTCACCAGGCAATCCACTATTTCTCTTTTTTATGGTAAGGAAGTGAAAGCTCAGAGAGGTGGAATGAGTTGTTCAATGTAATACAGCTAAGAATTCCAGCTCTGAATCCATTTCTTATAATTTAGTCAAACACTTGTTCATTTATATATCCATTCTTTATTTCTTTTTTTAAACACACACACATATATATAAGATTTTATTTATTTACTTGTCAGAAAGAGAGCATGCACAAGCAGGGGGAGCAGGCTCCCTGTAGAGCAGAGAGCCCAACACAGGGCTCAGTCCCAGGACCCTTGGATTATGACCTGAGCTGAAGACAGATGCTTAACCAACTGAGCCACCCAGGCTTTCCTATTTTTTATTTCTTACACAAGTATTTATTGGGTACTTCCTAGACCAGTTACTGGGCTAATCTCCAGAGATACAAAGATGTGCATGATATGGGTCCTGCCCTGAAGGGTTGGCGCAGGCAGATGTGTTCACACGTAAGAAAAATGCAAGCAGATTTCTCCAAGAGAGTAGAGGTGTTGTAAGGGCACAGAGAAATTCACATGAGTCAGCTCCATTTTCCCAGAGGGAGATTTCAACTGGCACATAGATGACATGTAGGAGATATCAGGGGGAGGGGAAAGAAGGACACTCCAGGCAGCTGCTTTCCCTTATTGCATGTTCCATGGTTCTCTGGTTTCAAAATCTTGAATGTCATTGAGAGAAGTGTAAAGTTAATGAGACTGAATTATATCTTTCATGAAAAATTTGGGAGCAGAGAGGTGAAGATTGAATTGAGGGAGAACATTGTTTTGTGCAAATGGTTAGATTTAATGAATAAATTCTTCCTTTAGAGGTCTTTTTTTTTAAAGTCAGTTATGCAACAGAAGGAATTATGTTTCTAAAATGGGTAATTTTCTCTATTGTATTTCACAGTTTGAACTCAGAATACTACACATTCCTTCAAATTATAAGGCAGGGGAAATGGAAATTTCATAACTAACAAATAGAAAAGTGCAGTTATTCACCAGGGCAGCATTAAAAATCTCTTGTTAGAGCAGGTGAACGTATGGTGGTCCTTTTGATCCTTAATGGAAAATATTGTGACATTTCTATGGAAAGAGAAGTTAAAAAGTTAGACCTTTCTATCCTAATTCAAGTTGAGCACTACTCCTTTCAAACGTTAAATGGTATAATGTGTCATCAGTTTCTATTGAACTGCATGTCTTCTGAATTTTCTTGCATCGTAATTTGTGGTTTTTCTGTACTTCCACACCCATCTCATTGGCTTGTGGGCGGTAGACCAACACTAACTGACCTCCCAAAGCCCTGCACGGGCTCCTGCACCATCACTACTGTATACAGGAAGATGTCTCCATTATCCCAACTCTGCACAGCCCTCACTTGTCTTTTCCCTCTAAGCTAGGTATTGAATTACTTGGTTGTTGTTAGGAGAAGTAAGATCTTCCTTGAAGAGCATTTTTATATATGGCAAATGAAACTTCTAGGAAACAGGATAGAATTGAGACTGATCTATTTCCAAGGTGAAGACACTGTCAGTGACCCTGAACATGACTCCTGTGGTGTAGGACAGAGATGCTGCTGCAGGCAGAGCCATCTGGGAGTCAGTCTTGGCTGCGAGCCTAGCAGTGCGCTCTTCCAGGGCAGCCCACCTGCCTTCTATCTAGAATGTGAACACCTAGGCCTTTGTCTCAGTAAATGTTGGTTGAGTGAATGAGGCCACAGAACAAACCTAACCTGTCTGGTTCAGTCTCTTTGCCCTCTGGTAGCATTCCTCTGAAGACTTCTCTGTCCCTTGAAATGTATTGATCCTGGGGTGGCCCATGTCTTTTCATTCGAAATACCTCCCTGGGTGATCTCACTCAGTCAAATGGGTTGATTTATTGTCTATTTATTGGTAAATATTAAACTTAAAACTTAGAGCCTCTTTGTCTCCTTCTGCCTCTCCCTCCCCTTCTCTTCTGTCTGCTCCCTTTCCCTTCTCCCCTCCTGTTCTCTATAATATTTGACCCATTATATTCCCAAGAGTTCACTAGGCACTTCAAGTAATCTGTGAACTCTGGGGTCACCTGGCTGGCTCAGATTGTAGGGCAGGTCACCCTTGATCTCAGGCTCCTGAGTTTGAGCCCCACATTGGATATACAGATTACTTAAAAAATAAATAAGTAAAAAAAGAAGAGGCAGAGAAATCTGTGAGCTCCTGAAAACCACTATGTAATGTAATTTTCCCTGTGAAATGTGTGTAGAAGATAGAAGAGAGAAAAACCAAACACAAAACAAAAACCGGACATAACACAAAGCAAGCAAAACCCAGGTCCCTCTGAGGTCTTCAGCCGGGACTCTTCTGTGTCCCTTCTATTCTTCAGCCTTGTCAGTTCTTCTGTCCAGCAAACAGCTTCTCAGATCCTTGCCTCCGCCTCATTCTTTTTTCCCACCTCCACTTTGAGCCCTCATTATTTCACATTTTATTTACTATGATAAGCTCTGTTTGTCTCCCTGACTTTGTTGTATTTTCTCTTCTTTTTTGATTTGTCTATTCTGTTATAGATTAGTCTCCCTAGAAATCTGATTTTGTCATGATATCTTCTTCCTTCTTGGCAACTAGCATAGAGCGGCTCTGTGCTGTGTCCTAGCTCGTATGCATTTTCCTTCCAGATACTCCGAGTCTGCCATCCATGGGCCTATGTCACCTGGGAGCCCACCTTTAGACCTGTGCGGCCTAACTTGTAGCCACTAGCCACATGTATGCTTGAGCCCTTGAAATTTGACCTGTAGTCCTGAGGAATCAAACTTTTATTTAATTTTAATTGATTGACATTTAAATTTAAAAACTAAAGCCGTTTTGTCAAGGTGGATGCAAATATTAACAAAATGATTATTGGTATTTGATTCAGTTACTGGAAAATTTAAAGCATGTTTGGAATAACATGTGTGTGAATGTTGGAATAACATGTATGTGAATTCATCTTTTCAGTTATAAATCTTATAGTATCTAAATGCAGATCAAATATTTCTGATGAATTTAGCATTCAATTTCTGATGAATTTAGAGATGTGCTCTAAGTGTAAAGTACACATTAGATGTCAGAGACTTAGTATGAGTAAAAGAATGTCAAGTATCTCAATAGTTTTTGCATACTGAGCTTAGTATATTGAAATAACATTTTAGATATATCAGATTCCAGAAAATATATTTTTAATGTGAGTTTACAGGTATACATCATTTTATTGAGCTTCATAGATAGTGTATGTTTCACACAGTGAAGATTTGTGGCAACCCTGCTTCGAGAAGTCGGGTGATGCCATTTTCCCAACAGCATTTGCTCACTTTGTGGCTCTGTGACACATTTTGGTAATTCTCGCAATACTTCAAACCTTTTCATTATGACTCTATTTGTTTTGGTGATCTGTGGTCGGGTATTATGACTTGCTGAAGGCTCAGACAATGGTTAGCATTTTTTAGCAATAAAAGTGTGTTATAATTAAGGTATGTACTCTTTTTAGACATTATGCTATTGCATGCTTACCAGTGTAAACAGAACTTGGATATGTCCTGGGAAACCAAAAAATTTATTTGACTCACTTTATTGTGACCCTTGCTTTATTGTGGTCTGGAATGGAACCTGCAGTGTCTCTGAGTTATGCCCTTTAATCTGTTGCGTTTTGCTTTTTTTTTTAAATGGGGCTACTAGAAAATTTTAAATTGCACGTGTGGTATGCATTATATTTCTATCAGACACTATTATTCTAGAGCAATTAGGCCATTTTCCTTATTCTCCCCTCCCTTCGACTTCGATTTTCTTGGGCAGGCTAAATTTTTCTTATTTCCTATAACCACCCTCTCCCCTATCTTCATAAATGACATACTTGTGAGATAATCTGTTCAAACGAATGGCTTAGAAAATGTGATCCAGGCTTCCACCCCTATTCGGGAGTTTTCTAATCTTATTCTTTGCATCTGGGACATCTTTGTTTTCTTTTCCAAAGTCTCTGTTATCCCCTGGGTCGAACATGGGTGACCTTCCCCACCTCACCCCTATGCCATCCTTGACCGTTTGCCACAGGTGGGTGTTTCTTATCTCTCAATTCCCAGAGCACCCAGAGTTGGTTTCCTCATCCTAAGACTCACTGCCACACCCCACACTGCTTTGCATCACTCTGGTTTCTTACATGTAAATCGTCCCTTCCCTTCTAGAAAGCTTAGTCATTTGAGTCAGGCATCATGCTTTCTCTCTTCTTTGACACGCCTACCAGATCTAAACTACTTTTTTTTTTTTTAGCAACACAGAAACTCGGTGAGGACCAGTTGATTAATAACTCAGTGCAGGAAAATTCCGTATAGTTGAAGCACACCCTTATTGAGTTTCCAAATACTAAATTTGGCAATTTTAATTAATTAAAGAAATATGTTTATATTTTCGAAGATGTACCTTAGTGAAAAGAGAGCTTGCCATTAAGTCGGCAAAGTAAGCCTTTTGTTCTAGTTCTGCCTCTGTGGGCACGTGGCCTTGGGTAAGTATACGTTACCTGTGACTGACTTGCTTCAACTAGACAACAGATTAGCTCATCTCTAAGGTATATTGCAAATTACATAGTTTATAAGTCTGTGCTGGGAATCTTTCTCAAATGCCATACACAGTACTCTGAATTTTTAAAAATAGAACATCCTGAACAGATATTAGCATTTTTTAAAATGTCAGAGTCATTATTAGGGATGTCAATTATTATGCACTGACAGTGTAATGCAGCTAAGGGGTTATTGTGATATGTATGGCTGCTTACTCTCCAGAGCATGTGTTTCTGATTTTTTAATTAATGTCTGCCATTTAATTTTCTCTTTTAATGTCAGACTGTCATCTGTCACTTATTGCTGATGCCAGTTCTGCCTGTATTAATACTTTCCCTGTACTCATTCCACCTAATTTGAGACTTCTAACCTAAGGTGATTTGGGAAAACCCAGTAATGATAAGCTTGTATGACTTATGTCTGAAATTGGTCATTTTGTCCCTCAGCAACCATGGATTTGGTGCCTGTACCTATGTGTAAGGCACCAGATGGTGCAGGGGCTAAAGAATTAGTGGTTTATGAACTGTCTTAACTCACTCGGGGGACTTCCCAGTGAGGAACGTATCTGAACGTTGGTGCAGGGCTTCTGCAGGCCATTTTCTTCATTTCTCGTTTTCCAGCCCCTTTTCTGATGGCCGCATCTCCCAGACAAGTCACCTGTAGGTAATACAGAGCTTAATAGTAACAGTGGTAAATCAACACAGTGAGGAATTCTCCCAGGAATATGCAGAGAGACAAATAACATAGGACAGAACATGCATAAATAGATTCCATGTTTATATAGAAACTGGCTTTATGTGGAAGTAATTTCCTTAAACAGAGAGAAAAGGAGGAGTTATTTATTGTCTCATTTAATCCTTACAATAAGCTTGTCATCCAGGTAACATTATTCTCCCTATTTTATAGATAGGGTAAAGAAGAGATTCACAAGTCTCAGTGGCAGATCTGGGAGAAAGTGTATTCTCTTTGTTCTATTACTACCCGTCCTCAATACTGGGTTATTTCATGTGTTAAAGAATCTGAACTCTTCCTACTGGTCAAAACAAGGAAATAGAAAAGCCCTTCTCAACCAGTTCTCAATGTTACCTCCCAGGAATATTTAAAAATATCCAGAGACATTTTTGGCTATGACAACTGTAGTGGGAGGGCTGCTATTGGCATCTAGTGGGTAGAGACCAGAGATGCTGCTAAATATCCTGCAACACAGGACAGCCCCCAAGAAGGATCTGGCCCAAAACCTTAATAATGCCAAGGTTAAGTAACCCTACAGTAGATAAACGAAAACTCTTAGTCCTTCACTGATTATGTGAATTAGATTAAAGTAAATAATGTATTCAAAGGCTGTTTTTTATTCCTTTTGGGCGGGGGAGGTCACATCATACTGAAGCAGGAAATAAATGGGAGGAAGGTGGGAAAAAGCTTCTTATGCTTAGAAATACCTGGAGACATTTTCATTTTCTCTTTCCTATAAGAATACAAGTAAAATCTAAAGATCAGCTATATATCTATAGTAGACATTTCTAATATTTGCCACCAAGATTTCTGATCCCCCGTTTTTTGGTTGGGGGCACATGCCCTCTTGAAGTCAGATGTAGTCATATGACTGAAATGTGAGTTATGGATGGAAGCCAGTTTATGATTTTCCATGTTCTCTTCCTAGGCCGCAGAAATTGCAGAAGTATATATTGGGATGGAGAAACCATAAAATCTAAACAATGTGGAAAATTGTGCCAACACGTGAGGAACAGCAATCCTGCCCAGTCTCCCAGATCTCCTAAAGACTTTGGGTAAGAAATAATCTGTTGTGTTACATGAGTGAGAATTTTGGAATTATTACTGTTATTACTGTAGCATAATCTAACTTATCCTAATATATCCGAGTTAATGAGCAAGTACTCTGGAATTCTTTTTTTTTAAAGATTTTATTTATTTATTTGACACAAGCAGGCAGAGCGAGAGGGAGAAGCAGGCTCTCCACCGAGCAGGGAGCCTAATACGGTACTCGATCCCAGGACCCTGGGATCATGACCTGAGCTGAAGGCAGTGGCTTAACCAACTGAGTCACCCAGACACCCCTGGAATTCTTGAACACAAAAATTTCTGGGTTGTTACTTTTGCCTTGGGAATCAGGATATATTAGTATTTCATATACATATTCATTCCCACTGTTTTGTCAAATTCTGATTCACATTGAGGTCCTAGAGAGATGTTAGTCTCTATAAAGCTTCAGTGACTCTGCAGTAAGCACCAGATGTTCTCACTATAGTTGTTGGGTGGGTATGTGAAGGAATATTTTTTAGGCTTTGGAAATACACCTTATGTCTGAAACGATTTCTTTTGGCATTAGAATATGTTCAGATTTGTGATATCCCCAGCTTGATGACTTTTACCTGCTTATTATATAAATTCTATTATGTAAGCTATAAGGTAGATTTTATTTAGTTTCCTGAATTTCTAGATTAAAAATTGGGAAAATTCTAGTACAGTGGTAATCAACTTCTCCCTCTTCTCTTCCATTCACTTTACTCTTTCTTTCACTGTAATTTGAATCAAAACCATGTCGTTATCTCTGGGACCTTTTGGAAGCAGTACACCTTTTTCTTGTAAGTTAAGGATCTGAAGAGGAAAGACCAGTCCTTTCTTTTAAAGTTAGCATCAGGAATTTTGTAACGTTACTTTATCTCTACAGTCCAAAGTGACTTTGACCAACCCCTTCTCTAAGTGTATTCATTTTAACTTATACCTAACATAGTTATTGCTGCATCTGTTTACCTGCTTAAGAGTATTTACTTCAACGCCATCCTGTAACTTTGTTGTATCAGCTGTAAGTGTAACCCCAGGGTGGACTGTCTCTCTTCCTTGTGGGAGTTGCGTCTCTTTTCCCTTCCATGTCAAGTAAACTGTCCTGAGACACAATGCCTCAGGTGGTAGAAAATTTAACATGCTGATTAAACTGTCTGTGCGGTTCTCTGCATCTGACTTTCTTGTGGTCAGTCCATGCCGTGGCGTCTTTCCTTGTCACCTCCTGAACCCTGGCAGCTGCTGTCTTCTGTCCGTGCCACCTGTGCTGTCTCCATGGCTGCATTACCTCTGGTTTGGAGTACTGTTCTGCACCAACACAGAGTGCTACTGGGACAGATTTTTTTGGAGGGTTTGGGGGGAATAGAGGAGTACCACGACTCAGAATAGCCTAGAATCGCCCTATAAAATGAAATCACAGGCACTCCAGTTCTCAAGAATCCCTTGGCCAACCCTCATCGCTGGGAATCGCTCAGTGGGTGTCTTTCTTCTCTGGCCCCAGCATGTCTCCCCGATACTGGGCTTTCTTTCATTATTACACTCTCTTCACATGTCCCCTTCCCTCTTTTCTCAGGGCCCTCCCTCGCTCTCTGTCCAGTTCTCCCTTGAAACCTGTAAGTGCCCTTACTCTAGAATATACTACAATTTGACTTTCCCAATCTTTAACTCAACACTGGTCCTGCTTTTTCATTTTATAAACTTCAGCCAGATGTTCTGCCAAACAAAGGCCATCTACTTTGGGTAGACACCCTTCAGAAACATGTTTTCAGACTAGCATTTTCCTTAAGCTGTCACACTGCTAAGAATGAGAGTTCCTAATTTCTCAATGAGGAGCAAGCAACGTAAAGTATGAAGGCATTTAAGAAGCCTAAGAAGGAGTAGATGACTTTGTGGGCAATAGTAACAGGTGAGAGTACAGCTAAGTTGTTGAATTGCAGCTGATGGAATCAGAGTGGTCAGAATGGGCCATGTAATAGAGGCTCTTGGGAAGGATTGTGTGGGCAGAAGGACACTACTGAAAGATGTAAAGGAGCAGAACATCATGCTCAAAACTAGAATGATCACTCTAGCATCAGACAGAGGGCCACAGTCAGTGTGGAATCAGAGAGAACAGTTATAAGATTTTTACTCCCAAAGGAAACATAAAACTCCTTGGCTGAGGCAGGACAAGGGTAGTGGAGAGAAATGGATTTGAAGCTATTAAGAAGGTGAGATTAAAGGGGTCTGGCAGCTGGATGGGCAGATGAGTCAGTGGGACCTGGCTTGAGCAGTTTAGGGGGTGATGGTGTGCCCTCTGAGATAAGGGAATGAGGGAGGAGGAGCACTTTGGGGTGAGTGAGGAGAAACTCAAGGATCTGGTTATGCCTGTGGATAGTTTGAGGTACCCTCTCACCGATGTTGAGCAGGCAGCTGTAGACTCAAAGATGCTGGCACCTACAGATTTATGAGACTTGGTTTTAAATATTCTTGAGGGTTAAGAGATTGCCAAAGCACAAACATAAATCAAGAGATGAAGGATTGGCATTTCAGAGTGAATCATGTGGCCCATGAGACTCACACATCTACTTTAAAAATTTTTTTATTTCCATTGAATTAACATATAATGTACCATTTGTTTCAGAGGTAGAATTCAGTGACTCACCAGTTGCGTCCAACGTCTGGTGCTCATCACCCCAAGCCTCCTTCCTCAGGCCCCTCTCCCAGTCACCCCATCCCCCCACTCACACATCCACTTCTTGAGGGATGAGGAGAATCCAGGAAGGTTGGGCTCTGAGACAAAGGGGAGAAGTCACAGCTAGGAGGGTGAGAAGGATGAGGCCGATAAGTACAATGGAAACAGGTGGGGTTTGAGTGGCCAGAGCAACATGCAAAAGCCACTAGAAAGTCAGGACTGGGGCTGGATTACGGAAACAAGTCTAGATGTTTTGCCAAACTGCTGCCTTTGAACTCTTAGCTCTGTTAAGTGGGGTGGAACTGAGAAGCAGGGCCTGGCATTTAGAGTTTGCTCTACTTTCTACAAAGCACCCTGTTAAAGTTGGCAGAGGCCAGTAGCTCTTTAATAATCTGCAAAGGGATGGAGGTGAGTAATGCACTTGGAAAAAGCGGATAAAATCTAACCTGCATCAGTAGAATTATAACTTTGTTGTCTCTACATACTGTGGGTGAAAAATAAGCATGGTGTTTGAAGCCAGAATCATGCTAAATTTTCACTTCTTACAGTTTAATTTTTCTTATTTTAATTTTGCTGATGTCTCTGCAATGTTTCCCACCACCCTCCATCCCCCCAAAATCTTGGCAAGTTTCTTCTCCTTCACACTCGTTTGCCACCCTCCCCCCACACCTGAACACCTGTGTCTTCTACACATGCCCAAAGAATTATGATTAGGTAATTTAACTCAAAAGGTCATTTCAAAATGTGATTCCTTTTTTGGTGAAGAAACACATGGTGACCATTTTAAAATTTTGAGTGGCTAAAGGAATTTCTGAGGTCTTAAAGACAATGGATTAAACTGGAGTCTTGGTCCACACTAACATATGCCAGCACCAAATTCATTGCTGAAATTCAGGTACCATCTGTGCTTGGCCCTAGCGCCATACGTGCCTATGGTTAGTTGACAGGTCTCAAATCCCTGGGTGATCTACCCATCTTGTC
>LNAC01002391.1:0-13275 GCA_002007465.1 Ailurus styani | reverse complement strand
TCTGCCCATTTCTTCTGCCCATTTCTTGACTGGATTTTTATATTTTCTGGTGTTGAGTTTGATAAGTTCTTTATAGATTTTGTATACTAGTCCTTTATTTCTGATGATTTACATTGGANCCATTTCTTCTGCCCATTTCTTGACTGGATTTTTATATTTTCTGGTGTTGAGTTTGGTAAGTTCTTTATAGATTTTGTATACTAGTCCTTTATTTCTGATGATTTACATTGGCAACAAAGAAAAAGAGACTCAACAGAAAATAAGAACAAATAAAGAATATACTAAAATTGTTAGATAGGAGATTACCATATACAAATGAATTTCATTCCTCTAATCAGCAATAACCATTAAGAAAATGTCATAGTAAGATCCAATTTAAAATAGAAACAAAACCTGTAAAATATTTATGATAACCGAGCCAAAACAAAAACAAAAACAAAACAAAAAACAAAGAAACCATGAGATATGTATGGAGAAAAAGAATCACTTTTTTTAAAATTTATTTTTATTATTATTATTTGCACAGGGGTACAGGTCTGTGAATCATCAGGCTTACACCTTTCACAGCATTCACCATAGCACAAACCTTCCCCAATGTCCATAACCCATCCACCCTATCCCTACCCTCCTGCGCCCCAGTAACCCTCAGTTTGTTTTGTGAGATTAGGAGTCTCTTATGCTTTGTCTCCTTCCCCATCCCATCTTGTTTCATTATTTTTCCCTCCCTACCCCCCACAATCTCCCACCCTTCCCCTCAAGTTCCTCATATCAGAGAGATCATATGATCATCGTCTTTCTCTGATTGACTTATTTTGCTCAGCATAATACCCTCTAGTTCCATCGATGTCTTTGCAAATGGCAAGATTTCATTTCTTTTGATAGCTGTATAGTATTCCATTGTTTTTTTGTTTGTTTTTGTTTGTTTGTTTTTAAAGATTTTATTTATTTATTTGACACAGAGGGAGAGAGATTACAAGTAGGCAGAGAGGCAGGCAGAGAGACAGGGAGAGGAGGAAGCAGGCTCCCTGCTGAGAGCCCAATGCGGGCCTCGATCCCAGAACGCTGAGATCATGACCTGAGCCGAAAGCAGAGGCTTTAACCCACTGAGCCACCAAGGCGCCCTAGTATCCCATTGTATATATAAACCACCTCTTCTTTATCCATTCACCTGTTGATGGACATCTAGGTTCTTTCCAAAGTTTGGCTATTTTGGACATTTTTGCTATAAACATTCGGGTGCATGTACCCTGAAGATCACTACCTTTGTATCTTTAGGGTAAATACCCAGCAGTGCGATTGCTGGGTTGTAGGGTAGCTCCATTTTAAACTTTTTGAGGAATCTCCATACTGTTTTCCATAGTGGCTGCACCAGCTTGCATTCCCACCAAAGTGTAGGAGGGTTCCCCTTTCTCTGAATCCTCCCCAACATCTGTCCTTTCCTGACTTGTTGATTTTAGCTATTCTGACTGGTGTGAGGTGGTATCTCACTGTGGTTTTGATTTGTATTTCTCTGAGGCCGAGTGATGTTGAGCACTTTCTCATGTGTCTGTTGGCCATTTGGATGTTTCCTTTGCAGAAATGTCTGTTCATGTCTTCTGCCCATTTCTTGACTGGGTTATTTGTTCTATGGGTGTTGAGTTTGAGAAGCTCTTTACAGATTTTGGATACTAGCCCTTTATCTACTACGTCATTTGCAAATATCTTCTCCCATTCTGTCAGTTGTCTTTTGGTTTTGTTGACTGTTTCCTTTGCTGTGCAAAAGCTTTTAATCTTGATGAAGTCCCAATAGTTCATTTTTGCCCTTGCTTCCCTTGCCTTTGGTGAGGTTCCTAGGAAGAAGTTGCTGCGGTTGAGGTCGAAGAGGTTGCTGCCTGTGTTCTCCTCGAGGATTTTGATGGATTCCTTTCTCACATTGAGGTCTTTTATCCATTTTGAGTCTATTTTTGTGTGTGGTGTCAGGAAATGATCCAGTTTCATTTTTCTGCATGTGGCTGACCAGTTTTCCCAACACCATTTGTTGAAGAGACTGTCTTTTTCCCACTGGACATTCTTTCCTGCTTTGTCGAAGATTAGTTGACCATAGAGTTGAGGGTCCATTTTTGGGTTCTCTATTCTGTTCCACTGGTCTATGTGTCTGTTTTTGTGCCAGTACCATACTGTCTTGATGATGACAGCTTTGTAATAGAGCTTGAAATCTGGAATTGTGATGCCGCCAACTTTGCTTTTTTTTTTCAACATTCCTTTGGCTATTCGGGGTCTTTTCTGGTTCCATATAAATTTTAGGATTATTTGTTCCATTTCTTTGAAATAAATTGCTGGTATTTTGATGGGGATTGCATTAAATGTGTAGATTGCTCTAGGTAGCATAGACATTTTCACAATATTTATTCTACCCATCCATGAGCATGGAATGTTTTTCCACTTCTTTGTGTCTTCCTCAATTTCTTTCATGAGTACTTTATAGTTTTCTGAATACAGATTCTTTGCCTCTTTGGTTAGGTTTATTCCTAGGTATCTTATGGTTTTGGGTGCAATTGTAAATGGGATTGACTCTTTAATTTCTCTTTCTTCTGTTTTGTTGTTGGTATATAGAAATGCAACTGATTTCTGTGCATTGATTTTATATCCTGACACTTGACTGAATTCCTGTATGAGTGCTAGCAGTTTTGGAGTGGAGTCCTTTGGGTTTTCCACATAAAGTATCATATCATCTGCAAAGAGTGAGAGTTTGACCTCTTCCTTGCCGATTTGGATGCCTTTTATTTCTTTTTGTTGTCTGATTGCTGAGGCTAGGACTTCTAGTACTATGTTGAATAGCAGTGGTGATAGTGGACAGCCTTGCCGTGTTCCTGACTTTAGGGGAAAAGCTCTCAGTTTTTCTCCATTGAGAATGATATTCGCTGTGGGTTTTTCGTAGATGGCTTTGATGATATTGAGGTATGTACCCTCTATGCCTACACTATGAAGAGTTTTGATTAAGAAAGGGTGCTGTACTTTGTCAAATGCTTTTTCAGCATCTATTGAGAGGATCATATGGTTCTTGTTCTTTCTTTTATTAATGTCTTGTATCACATTGATTGATTTGCGAATGTTAAACCAACCTTGCATCCCAGGAATAAATCCCACTTGGTCGTGGTGAATAATCCTTTTTATGTGCTGCTGGATCCTATTGGCTAGTATTTTGTTGAGGATTTTTGCATCCGTATTCATCAAAGATATTGGTCTGTAATTCTCCTTCTTGATGGGGTCTTTGCCTGGTTTGGGGATCAAGGTAATGCTGGCCTCATAAAAGGAGTTTGGAAGTTTTCCTTCCAATTCTATTTTTTGGAACAGTTTCAGGAGAATAGGTATTAATTCTTCTTTAAATGTTTGGTAGAATTCCCCTGGGAAGCCGTCTGGCCCTGGGCTCTTGTTCGTTGGGAGATTTTTGATGACTGCTTCAATCTCCTTACTGGTGATGGGTCTATTCAGGTCTTCAGTTTCTTCCTGGTTCAGTTTTGGTAGTTTATATTTCTCTAAGAATGCATCCATTTCTTCCAGATTGTCAAATTTGCTGGTGTAGAGTTGCTCATAATATGTTCTTAGAATTGTTTGTATTTCTTTGGTGTTGGTTGTGATCTCTCCTCTTTCATTCATGATTTTATTAATTTGAGTCCTTTCTCTTTTCTTTTGGATAAGTCTGGCCAGGGGTTTATCAATCTTATTAATTCTTTCAAAGAACCAGCTCCTAGTTTCATTGATTTGTTCCACTGTTCTTTTGGTTTCTATTTCATTGATTTCTGCTCTGATCTTTATGATTTCTCTTCTCCTGCTGGGTGTAGCCTTTCTTTGCTGTTCTTTCTCTAGCTTTTGTAGGTGTAGAGTTAGGTTGTGTACTTGAGACCTTTCTTGTTTCTTGAGAAAGGCTTGTATTGCTATATACTTTCCTCTTAGGACTGCTTTTGCTGTGTCCCAAAGATTTTGAACAGTTGTGTTTTCATTTTCATTTGTTTCCATGAATTTTTTTAATTCTTCTTTAATTTCCTGGTTGACCCATTCATTCTTGAGTAGGGTGTTCTTCAGCCTCCATGTATTTGAGGTCTTTCCAACTTTCCTTTTGTGGTTGAGTTCTAGTTTCAGAGCATTATGGTCTGAAAATATGCAGGGAATGATCCCAATCTTTTGGTACCTGTTGAGACCTGATTTGTGACCCAGAATATGGTCTATTCTGGAGAATGTTCCATGTGCACTGGAGAAGAATGTGTATTCTGTTGTTTTGGGATGGAATGTTCTGAATATATCTGTGATGTCCAACTGGTCCAGGGTGTCATTTAAAGCCTTTATTTCCTTGTTGATCTTTTGCTTTGATGATCTGTCCATTTCAGTAAGGGGGGTGTTCAAGTCCCCTACTAATATTGTATTCTTGTCAATGTGTTTCTTTGATTTTGTTATTAATTGGTTTATATAATTGGCTGCTCCCATGTTAGGGGCATAGATATTTATGATTGTTAGATCTTCTTGTTGGACAGATCCTTTTAGTATGATATAGTGTCCTTCTTCATCTCTTATGATATTCTTTGCCTTAAAGTCTAGTTTATCTGATATAAGGATTGCCACTCCAGCTTTCTTTTGCTGTCCATTGGCATGGTAAATTGTTTTCCATCCCCTCACTTTAAATCTGGAGGTGTCTTTGCATGTAAGATGAGTTTCTTGTAGACAGCATATCGATGGGTCTTGTTTTTTTATCCATTCTGATACCGTGTGTCTTTTCGTTGGGGCATTTAGTCCATTTACATTCAGAGTAACTATTGAGAGTTTTGAATTTAGAGCCATTGTATTGCCTGTAAGGTGACTGTTACTGTATATTGTGTTTCTTCCTTTCTGGTCTATGTTTCTTTTAGGTTCTCTTTGCTTAGAGGACCCCTTTCAATATTTCCTGGAGGGCTGGCTTGGTGTTTACAAATTCCTTTACTTTTTGTTTGTCCTGGAAGATTTTTATCTCTCCTTCTATTTTCAATGACAGCCTAGCTGGATATCATATTCTTGGCTGCATATTTTTCTGGTTTAGTGCTCTGAATATATCATGTCAGTCCTTTCTCGCCTTCCACTTCTCTGTGGATAGGTCTGCTGTCAGTCTAATATTTCTACCATTGTATGTTATAGACCTCTTGTCCCGAGCTGCATTCAGGATTTCCTCTTTGTCACTAAGACTTGTAAGTTTTACTATTAGATGACGGGATGTGGACCTATTTTTATTGATTTTGAGGGGGGGTTCTCTGTGCCTCCTGGATTTTGATGCTTGTTCCCTTCACCAAATTAGTGAAATTCTGTACTAATATTTGTTCCAATATACCTTCTTCCCCCCCTTCCTCTTCTGGGATCCCAATTATTCTAATATTGTTTCATCTTATGGTATCACTTATCTCTCAAATTCTCCTCTCACGATCCAGTAGTTGTTTGTCTCTCTTTTCATCCTCTTCTTTATTCTTTGACGTTTTGTCTTCTAAATCACTAATTCTGTCTTCTGCCTCATTTATCCTAGTAGTAAGAGTCTTCATTTTAAATTGCATCTCATTAGTAGCTTTTTTGATTTCAGCTTGGTTAGATTTTTGTTCTTTTATTTCTCCAGAAAGGATTTTTATTTCTCTAGAGAAGGCTTCTCTATTATCTTCCATGGTTTTATCGAGCCCAGCCAGCAGCTTAAGAATCGTCATTCTGGACTCTAGTTCTGTCAAGTTACTAATGTCCACATTGATTTGGTCCCTAGCCGTCATTACGGTCTCTTGTTCTTTTTTTTGTGTTGATTTTTTCCACCTTATCATTTTATGCAGATAAGGATAGATGGATGAGAGAACCAAATACTAAAGGGTAGCAATGACCCCAGAGAAATATACACTAACCTACTCAGAAGAGACCTGGAACTGGGGAGAAAAGAAAGAGGGAAAAATCCAAAAACCAAAAAAATCAAAATCATACAAACAAAAACAAAACAAAACAAGAATAAATAAAACAAAATCCTATATCTATATGTATATTATCTATTTCTGTTTCTATACCTATGTCTGTCTCCGACTCTATCTCTATATCTATCTCTATCTCTATATCTATCTCTATCTCTATCTATCTCTATCTCTATCTCCAGCTATTAGACTGGTGAATTGAACAGACCCTATATGTATACAAAAATAAGGTTAAATACAATAAAGGGATAAAATATGATTATAACAATGAAAATTTAAAAAGATTAAAACATGTTGATATTATATTTAAAAACATTAAAATAGGAAAAAGGAAAAAATTTAAAAGAAAAAAGAAAAAAATTCAAAGAAGGAAAAAATATTTCAATGAATTTAACTTTGAATGACTAAGGAATCATGGGAAAAGCCATGAATTCTCTGCATTGCTTTCCCCTAGCTCCGGAGTTCCACAATTCTCAGCAACCTTGAACTTGACTTTGGCTGGACGTTTTTTTTTCTGGTCTTCTGGGGGAGGGGCCTGTTGCTGTGATTCTCAAGTGTCTCTGCCCGAGGTGGATTCCCACAGCCTTCACCAGGGGCCAGGCTAAGTCATCAGCTCGGGTTCACTCTCACGAGCTTTTGTTCCCTGAATACTTTCCATAGGGCTTTGGAGGATGGGACTGACAATGGCAGCTCCCAGTCTCTGACCCGGAGGAGCCGAGAGCTCAGGGCCTCAGTCCTCAGTGTGCCTCAGAGAAAAGCAGTCCCTCCGGTCTCCTGGTCTCTGGCCGCTCTCTGAGCTCACCTGGCCTGTGACCAAGCGTCTCTTTCTCTGATGTGGTCCCATTTAGAATCTCTGAACCTGGCAGATTCCTGCAGCCACTCCCGCGCTGCTCCTCCCGGAGGAGGAAGGAGGGGTCTCTCCCGGTCTGCCGCCCGTGGGTCCCTGCTCCCAGAGCAGTGGCCTGACCATGCTTTGGATCCCAACCAAAGGTATCTCTGAGCTAAGAGACCCCTTCTCAGCTTGGCTCTGTCTCTCTCATCAGCTTCTCTCTGATACCTGGGAGCTTGGTCACCCTCAGACACCCCTGGTCTTTTTGTGTCCCCGTGGGTCCTGAGAACACACTCCCCCCGTGAGGGCTTCACCCCCTGCTTGGCATCTGGGGTGATGTCCCTTGGTGGAGCCAACTTCTAACAGTTCTGAGTCTGTACTCCGCTGCTCGCTCACTTGCCGGGAGCCGGACCCTCCTCTCGGGGTCTACCTGTTTCCTCAGATTCACTTCTCCGCACATCCTACCTTCCAGAAAGTGGTTGACTTTCTGTTCCTAGAATCGCTGCTCTTCTTCTCTTCAATCTCCGGTAGAATTTGTAGGTGTTCAGAATAGTTTGATACCTATCTGGGTGAATTCCTGGGACTTGATGATAATCAGTCTCCTATTCCTCCACCATCTTGCCTCTCCAGGATAAGAATCACTCTTTTAAGGATTGGTTTTTTAAAAAATTAAAACTTTTAATTTTGAGATCATTATATATTCACATGCAATTGTAAGAAATAATAGAGAGACTCTATATGGTATGGCTTTACCACAGTTTATTTGACCATTTACCCACTGAAGGATATCTAGGTCATTTCCCATTTGGGGCTATTAAAAATAAACTTACTATGAACATGCAGGTATAGGTTTTTTTTTTTTGTGAACATGAGTTTTCATTTCTCTGGGATAAATGTCCAAGAGTGCAATTGCTGGATCATATTGTATTCATGTGTTTACTTTTATAAGAAACTTCCAAACTATTTTCCAGGGTAGCTGTACCATTTTATATTCCCACTAAAAATAAGGGCAAGGTTTTTAAAATATAAGTGCAATTAAGAATATGTTAATAAAACTACAAACAGGATGGAAAGATAAAAATATGAAAATCCCTCTTACCTCATTCCTTATGACTACAACTAATGCCTGCTAACAGTTACCTGACTGGCTTCCAGAACTTCTTACCCAAATGAGATTATATTATATCTGTTATTAACTTTCCTACATAGCTTCTTGTATATATTTTGTTACCTGTAAGCACATATCAACCCCACTCTTAAATATGCCTCATATTCTAATTTGTAGATATGCCATCCTTTATTCAACCTTTCTCTTAATGATGGGCTTTCAGGAGTTTGTATCTTTTTTGTTGTTGCTGTTAATATAAGCTATACTGTAATAAATATGTTAAATATTTTATTTATTTGTTATTTGTTATTATTTATTTATTTATCTATCTATCTATCTAGTGGGGGGACAAGCAGACCCTGCACTGAGCGCAGGGTCCCACATGCAGCTTGATCACAAGACCCTGAGATCATGACCTGAACTGACATCAAGAGTCAGAGTCCTAACCAACTGAACCACCCAGGCACACCTAAACATTTTAGACATAAATTTTAAATGCATATATTTTGTACTGTATCCTAGGATGAGTTATGAAATTATTGTGTTAAATAGGATGCTAATTAAAATTTGGATAGACATCCCCAAATTTCTCTCCTAGTAGTTGTACTCATCTATAGTCTCAATAGCAGTATATGGGAGTGCATCTTTTCTTAAACTTCCCCCGGCTTTGGAATTT
The DNA here is from genome assembly GCA_002007465.1 of Ailurus styani. NCBI lineage: Eukaryota > Metazoa > Chordata > Mammalia > Carnivora > Ailuridae > Ailurus > Ailurus styani. The sequence goes on along the minus strand of LNAC01002391.1, from coordinate 4,723 downwards.
ATCAGAATTCTTGATCTTCACTGATTTGAGAGGCTAAATATGGAATCTCAACTTCAAGTCATTACTGATAGATCATGTTTGAAGGCTTCCCCTTATCAAGTCATACAGATAAAATATAGAAGGGAATGAAAACCTAAAAATGTGCAGCTATTCTTCAAGACCAAAAAATGTATCTGTGGCTGAGAAACCCTGAAAAGCAGAAGTCGGGTTGCTGATAAAAACCTCTGGCTCTTGGGCAAAGTGGGATGTGATCTAACTCAGTGCTTAAAATGAGAATCTAGCCCTACCTTCCTTGTTCATGAAGGAAGTGGGGAGAGGGTGCTGTGAAGGTCGAGGTGCAGGATCTCCTGTCAGCTGGAGCACCCTGACATAGGCCTAGCTTCCTTCTGACCTTGGAATGTCCTGTGCAATGTCTTTAGTTTTGCTGAGAAACATGAACTGGAACTCAGTAAGTAAAATGCCATTTTGGTTTGAGAGTTCCAAGCAGGGGGGTATTGTTAATTGCAAAATTGTTACATGCAACAAGATAAGGAAAGACAGAGAGACAGACAGACAGAGAAATGAGCCTACATAACAAAATTCCACAAATACATAAGGAATTCTAAAGCTAAGACAATCAACCCTCGTCTTAGAAAATATTATTAAATGGAACATATATTCACTGAAGAAAATAATTAAAATAATACCATCATTAAAATAAGTAGGAGGAACAACTAGTTCAGAAATAGATTCACTTTTCCATCTTTCTCCAGCTAAGTATAGCTAAAACCCTAAACATTATATAAGCAAAATAAGATCCTGAAAAGTGGAGAGAAAAATATAAATCAGCTAAGGAAATAAGTCAGAGAAAGACAAATGCCATATGATTTCACTCATATGTGGAATTTAAGAAACAGGCAAACGAACAAAGGAAAAAAGAGAGAGAGAAAAACAAACCAAGAAGCAGACTCTAGAGATCAAACTGATGGTTACCAGAGGGGAGGTGGGAGGAGGAATGGGTGAAATAGGTGGTAGGGTTTAAGGAGTATACTTGTTGACATGAGCACAAGCATGGAAGCGTTGAATCACTAAATTGTACACCTGAAACTAATATTACACTATATGTTAACTGTACTGGAATTTAAGTAAACAAACAAACAAACAAACAAAAAACACATAGGGACTTGGGAACAGAGGAATAACACAGCAGTGAGTTCCCTGTATTTTATTTTTGACTTGCATAACCCAGACTGGATCTTGGAGAAGCCAGCATCTGAGATAGCTAATGAGTTCGGACAAAAATAAGTCAATAAAAGTTTGTTCTCTCTAGCCAATGGACCAGGAAAGAAGACCCAGCAAGAGAGAAAATATTTAAAAAACATGTACACATGCAACTTCATCAGCAGTGGCCCAGTGGAGAGCCTAAATCTTCACTGCCCTTGACTATAAGTGTTCATGGCTAGAGCCTATTCCTCACTCCATCCTATCAGAGAAGGGGTAGACAGTTGGAACCTTTGCTCCACACACAGAACTAATAAGTGATACCTTTTCATGGTGTCACTGGGAGCCATGCAAGGGCCCTAGACTTCTACCACCACTCAGTGAGTGGTAAGGAGGATCCCTCCCACCACACAGTTCCAGAATGCCCCTCCAGCTCCAAGCCAGGATGTTTGTTTAGGATTCTCAGAGAAAGGAAAGGAATACGATTATCAAAAGAACAAGAAATTATGAAACAAAGCAGGCAAAAATGGAATAAGATGAAGTGGACACAATGAAAAATAATGAAAATGAGTAATGACATTTACAAAGCCTCAAATAACAAAATATATCTAGACAATGAATGAATTAGAAGTTAAAACTGAGGATCATAGGGTTTACCATCCAAACAGAGGCACTTTGGGAAGTGAAAGGGAGCAACATGCATGAACCACTCTAAAACTAAGAGAGTCAACCCTCTGCCCCATTGGTCAGTAAATTAGGGAATATAGTCCACCTACCTGTAACTCACCTCAGAGTCACACAGGGGAGAAAAGTTAATGAAAGGACAGGCTTTAGAAGAGAGGAGATGATAAAAGTCTCCAACATAAATCTGGCTGGAGTTTCAGAATAGAACACTGGAGAAAATGGTAGAAGAGCAATTTTAGAAGAGGTAATATTAGAGAATGTTTTCTAAGGCAAGGAGCTCTGAAATTAAAATTTACTCTGAGTATTATGCAGAATAAGTGAAAATATACCCACCAAGGTATCTTCTAGTGAGACTGAAAATTTTAAAATCTTTGGAAGAGAAAAGATAAAGAAACTACTTAAAATGATACAGAATAGCGGTGAATTTGTGAAAACAATTACCAGAACCCTGTAGAATAATATCTACAAAGGGTTGAATGTAAACAACTCTTAAAGTAAAAATTATAGGCAATTAAGATATTTTTTCAAGGCCTCTGGGAAGATGGTGTAACTAGTAGTATTCATTTTGAGTCTCTTCAAATCCCTGTGAACACACATAAGTGGGGATAGCAAGACCCAAATTCTGTAGACAACCTCTGAAATAGAGTTAAGACAGTCCAGTATTCTTGAGAATTCCAGAACACAAGATCATGAGGAGAAACACTGCCTTCCAAAAGAGAGACATAGTGTCAGCTGAAGGAAACAGTGGGTGTTTGATGAGTCTGAGACCTTCAATATCACCACCAGGCAGGGCAAATTCATGGGCACATGACTAGTACAGATGCACAGGACCTCACACTCAGAAGGGCTCCAGCTTGGAGGCTGATGATGGCCAGTTGCTGTCTTAATGATATTTGAATTTGACAAATGGGACAATGGAGCACACAAACTGGGAGTTCAGAGGCTTAGCTCATGTGTGGTCATGCTTCCCATGGCCTCCCTGCTGCTCTGAGATGGGTTCTCAGGAGTTTACTTACCCACCCATGCCCAAAGACCAAAGCCACCCTCCACCCCAGCTGGGACCTGTTACAGGAGGCATGCAGTCTGTGAGGTGAATCACAGACTAGGGCTCTGGGTGTCTCTGAGGGCCTCACTCACCCTCCAAGTATCTCTGTGCTCAAGAAAATACAAAATGAAATAGCAAATAAGATCAACCATGACAGATTGGGAGTGAGACCACAGAGAAAAGTAAAGAGGCTTTTCTTTGGTTTCTAAATTATATGGTAAGCTTTGTCAATGGTTACTTTCTAGAAATCTCAGCAGGCCAGCTTTTGTAAGCAGTTGAACTGGGAGGGGTTTCCTCACTCTAAAAGGAAGTGAGGGCACAAGGATTTCAGTAAGACTAAGACCTACAAACTCTTAATAATAATAGGCCAATCTTCCTTCCAAGACAAAGCCCCACACAGAAAGGAAACTGCTAAGAAAAGAGACCAGATTGAACTGGAAAGCGATGATAGAGGCAAAGGGGAAAGAGTCCAGATTACAAGTGGGGGAAGAAAATAAGGCAAGATGTCATATTTTCCAACACTTCTCAAAAGCAACCAAAGAGGTTACTTGTATCAGCAGTCAAGATTCAGAGAAGCAGAACCACTGGGATATGTGTGTGTGTGTGTGTGTGTGTGTGTGTGTGTGTGTGTGAGTGTGTATGACAACTTGCATAAGGTCAAATTCTGGGAGCTAGTTAAGCAGACTTTGTAAGGCTCGTGTCCTTGTACCTGATGCTGGAGTCTGAAGTTCTCAGGACAAATGAACAGGATCGGAAGATGCATGTATAGAGGGGGAGAGCAAGAACTAGCTAGAACTCAAAAGCACAGGCTGGAACATCATGAGAATGGACTGAAACTTGTGTTGGATCTTGTTGCCTTTGAAAATGGTGCTATGGGCAACCTGCAAAGCCTCTTTGCCATGGAACTAAACATTTATCTGGCCCAGGAAATGGACAAGTTGAAGGAGGATCCAGGGGAAAGTGCAGTCTGTCTCTGCTTCATGAGCACAAGGTGAGCTCAGCAAATCAGCAACAATCCGTGTGAGCTACAGATTGGTTGATGTTTTGCTTCTTCTTTCCAAATCTCCCAGGAGAATCTCACTGCCCTATCCAGAAAAATACAGTGAAGAGAATTCTAGAAAACACAGTTTGGTTTTATCATGTAGACACATCGAAAGCCACCATAGTATTTGAGAGCTGTGGTGGGAAACCATTCTAAGTCATGCCTCCATTCTGAAAGTTTAGAAGAACCAATTTTTATGTAAACTCAGTAACAGGAAAAGATTGAAGTCATCCAAAGCTTTTATAGAAAACAGAAATTAAAAGCATGTCAGAAAAACATTTTGATAAAAGGCTTTAAAAATGTATACAAATGAAATATATAGCCTTATATTTTAAAATAATTGATTAAGAAAATGATAGAAAAGATGAGAAAATATCACTTAACAGAACCGAGGGAAATTTTTTTAATGTTTTTTATTATTATAATTATTTGCCCCAGTGGTACAGGTCTATGAATCATTAGGCGTATACCTTTCACAGCCCACACCACAGCACAACCCTCCCCAGTGTCCATAACCCATCCACCCTATCCCTACCCTCCCATCCCCCAGTAACCCTCAGTTTGTTTTGTGAGATTAAGAGTCTCTTATGGTTTGTTTTTAAAAGAACTGCATTTAATAAGCACAGACAAATAACCACAATGTTATGTCTTAAGAGAAATGAAAGAAGAAGAGTTAACTTTTTAAAAAGATATGTAGGAGGAGCGGCAAGATGGCGGAGGAGTAGGAGACCGATTATCATCAGGTCCCAGGA
>LNAC01002390.1:0-15461 GCA_002007465.1 Ailurus styani | reverse complement strand
AATATTTTTTAGAATTTATTTTAAAAAAATTTAAATATATACTTATATTATAAAAATCTATATAATTATATTTAAAATATAAAAATTTATTATTAATTTTAAAATTACTTAATTTTTTTTTATATATATATATAATATTTAATAATATTTGAAAAAATTTAAAATAATTTAAATAATTTAAATTTTTTATTAATTTAATATGTATAATATTAATATAATTAGAAAATAAATTATGTCTAAAAATTATAGGAGATATAGTTTTTGTCATTTTTTATTTTTTTATAGTAGGTATAAAAAATTTATATTTAAAATTAAATTTTAATGAATTAATTTTTAAAGGAATAAATTTATTACCATTATATACTTTTATAGTTGTATTATTAAATAAAGACGATATTTTAATATTATTATTATATGTTTTAAATATATAATATTTATTTATTATTTTATATTTTAATTTTCTATAAATATTATTTGGTATAAAAATTTTTTTCCAATTAATATATAATATCATTTTATTTAATTTTTTTTACTGTTTTAATTCCTTTACATTTTCTACCTGTAAATGAATAAATTGTTTTTTTACCTATAGGAGATTTACCTTCTCCTCCTCCATGAGGATGGTCACAAGCATTCATAGCGGAACCTCTAACTTTAGGTCTCTTACCTAATAATATATTATATCCCGCATTTTTATATTTATTTAAATATATTTTATCTGAAAAAGTATAAGAAGCACAAGAAGTAGAATTTAAATATTTTAAATTATTTGAAGGTAATTTTAATATAGTTAAATTATATGAAAAAGAAACTACTAGAGCATAGGATAAAGCAGCAACACATAATTTAGAATTAGTATATTTATTATAACTAATATTATATATTTTATTTCCTATAAAAAAATTTTTTAATATATCTACATCACCCTCAGTTTTAATATTAATATTATAAAATTTTATAAAATCTCCGTATTTTTTTTGATATGGTTTTAAAATATATCTATATTCTCCTTTAATACTTCCTTTAATACATAAACTTAATATTAATTTAGTATTTCTAAATATTTGATTTAATTTAACATTATATAGTATAAAATATAAATTTTTAATATAAATATAATTAAAATAATTTATATCTATAGGTATATATATACTATTAATTCCTTTTTTTTTATGTCTAACTATTATTTGTCCTTTATTTTTACCTATTTTTTTATTATATCTTATATTAAATATAATCATTTTTAATATATTAAATTAATATTATTATTTATTTTATATAATAAAAAAGGATTAAATAAAATATAATTATCAGTATATTGTATATTATTTAAAAATAATTTAATATTTTTTTTATTTAATATTTTAAAATAATATAAAAATTTAATTAATTCTAAATTATATATAATTATATTACTTCTAAAATTAAAATTATTTAATATTAATAATTTATTATAAATATTATTATAAGATTTTAAATTTAATTGTCTTATTCCGAACCATACTAATCCTTTTCTAACTGTATGTGAAGTTAAATAATAGTTTTTAGAATTTTTATTATTACTTTTAGTAGCATTAATTTTATTTTTTAAATTAAAAAATAATTTTTTTATATTATTTTTAATATATATTAAAATATATTTATAATTTATATTATATTTAATTAATTTATATAATATAATATAATTAGTATTAAATACTAAATATTTAATAGTAAAATATGAATTTAAATTTAATAATAATGTCTTCATTTAAAATTTTTATTTATATAATTATAATTTAATTAATTATTTAGATTACCAAAGATTCGAACTCAGAACAAATCGCTTAAAAAGCGAATACTTTACCTATTAAGCTAGTAATCTTTTAAAGTTGTACCCAGCTTTAACTGAGATAATATAATCTGCAATTATATATTTTAATTAAATTATACAACTAAAATATTATATTATAAGTAAGATCAGATTCGAACTGATGTAGAATTTTATATCAATAGATCTACAATCCATTCCTTTTAACCGCTTAGGTACTTACTTAATAATACTTAAAATACTTTAAAGGAAATTTTAATTCCTATTTTTTTCTTGAAAAGAAAATGTCCTAACATTAAACGATTAAAGCATATTATTTATAATTACGAAATTAATGAGATTTTAACTCATATTTTTATAATGACAATATAATATTTTTATTAAATTATAATTTCTTTTTATATATAATTTATTTATAATAGAAATGAAGGGAATCGAACCCTTATTATTAATTAAAATAAATGGATTTTCTATATTAAAATTATAAGACTTTTTTATATTTTTATAATAAAATATTATTTTATAAAGTCGTTTGAATTTAAATATATTAAATTTCAGAAAAAATTTTCTTAAATAGTAAATAAAAATATTTTATAATTTCTTAAAAATTAAATAAATCTAAATATTTTTAAGTCCATTGTGTTTACCGTTTCACCACACTTCTTATTAAATATTGAAAAGAAAGAAAGGGAATTGAACCCTTGAATAATAAATTAGCAATTTAACTCTTTAACCTCTCAGACATCTTTCTATATTCGGGCAAATAATGAGATTCGAACTCATATATAAAAAATTCACAATTTTTTTCCTTTACCTTTTGGATATATTCACCTTTAAATGTATCTAAGTAGATTTGAACTACTGATATGTAATTAATGAGTTATGAGCTCATCGCTATTGACCTCTAAGCGATAGATACTTATAATTTATTTATATATAAAGGGATTTAAACCCTTAAAATTAATTTGGAAGATTAATATTTTATCATTAAATTATATATATATTATATTAAATAATTAAAAATTTAATATATAATTATTTATAATAGTATTTATATTAAAATTTTTATTAATTTTAATTTTAAAAGTTTTATAACAAATTATATTAGTATAATATATATAATTATTATATATAATTATAGATTTTAAATATTTTCTATATTTAAATAATTTAAATATTTTATTATTTAAAATATTAATTTTTAAATTTTTAATAAAATAATTATAAATTATAGTATTTATTAAAATTTTAATATTTAAATTTAATATATATATTATATTATTATTTTTAATAATATAACTAGTATTTATAATAATTTTATTATATAATAAAATATGTTTATGAATTATATTTTGTCTAGTATTATTTAAAGTTAAAAATAAATTTGAATTAAATAATATATTATCTATTCTTAATTTTAATATTTTTAATAAATTTATTAATTTATATATATTAGTATTTAAATATAATTTTAATTTTTTATTTTTTAAATTATATAAAATTTTTAATAATTGTATATTTTTAACTAATTTATATATAATTTTATCTTTATTTAAAATATAATATAAATTAAATTTATTTGTAAATCCGTATAAAGTATATATATTAAATTTTTTTAAAATTTTAATTTTATTTAAATTTATAGTCATTATTTTATTTTATAAATTATATATAATAGCTAATAAGGAGATTCGAACTCTTATCTAATTAATTACAAATTAATGATTTTACCTATTTAAACTATACTAGCAAAATTTTATTACAAAATAAAAATAATTAAAAATTTAAATTTATAAAAATATAGCTAAATATATTACTATATGTACACTATATATATATTATAATTATTTGTTTATAAATAATTTTTTATTTTTAAAAACATATTTAAATGCATATTTTTACTTATATTTTTTCAGTAATTATTTTTTACCTATATGTTGCTACCTAATATTTACTTAATTTCTTAAATAACTAGTACACAATTAATATAGTTCCTTTATTCCTCTCGTACTAAAAAGAATTATTGCAATGTTTTATTAATTTACATCGGATATGGACCAAACTGTCTTGCGACGTTCTGAACCCAGCTCACGTACCGCTTTATTGGGTGAACAAACCAACCCTTGAAACCTTATTCAGCTTCAGGATGCGATAAGCCGACATCGAGGTGCCAAACCTCCCCGTCAATATCAAGTCTCTTAAGGGAGATAAGCCTGTTATCCCTAGAGTAACTTTTATTCGTTTATCGATAATACATCTATTAATTTTATTTATCGGATCATTAAGACCAACTTTAATTTCTGTATAATAAGTTTATTTAACAGTTAAAATATTATTTTCTTTAAAATTTTTATAATATCTTTATAGATATTATTTAAATATTCTTAGTTCTCCTCCGTTACTATTTAGGAGGATACCGCCCCAGTAAAACTATCAAATTTATAAATATTTAATTAAATATTTATATTTAAATTATTAATAATTTTATATTATTTAAATGGTATTCCATGTATAAAAATAAATTAAATTATAATTTATTTTAACCATATATTCTATATAAATAATATATAAATTATATTTATAAATTATAGTAAAGCTTCATAGGGTCTTTCTGTCCTTATGTAAATAGTCCGTATCTTCACAGACATTATTATTTCATTGAAATTTTCTTTAAGACAGCGCTCAAATCGTTGCTCCTTTCATGCAGGTCGGAACTTACCCGACAAGGAATTTCGCTACCTTTGGACCGTTATAAATACAGCCGCCGTTTAACTAGAGCTTATAAAAATATATAATAGTAATATTTTTATTAACTTACTAGAACTGGGCAGGAGTCAGTTCTTATACATCATAATTAAATTTAGCAAGAACCTGTGTTTTTGATAAACAGTCGTTTGAGCCTAGTATATTATACTTTAAAAGCATTCTTTGTCCCTAAGTTACAGAATAATTTTGCCTAGTTCCTTAAAGAAAATTTATTCATCTCCTTAGTATATTTTCTACTTATTTACTTGTGTTAGATTTAATACGAATATATTAAATTATTTTAAAATTAAATATTTCTAGTTAATTATTTTTATATTAATATAATATATTAAATATATTAAAATTTAATGTAACTAATTTAATATAGTATAAGAATATTAACTTATTATTCATCAAATATATTTAATATTTATTTTTAGACTTCGACTAACCCTATTTGATATACTCATTTAATAGGAAATCTATAAACAATAGGAGTATTAGATTAATATCTAATATTTTATTACTTAAATCGGCATTATCACTTTTATTTATATATATTTATTTATATTTACATATAAATTATTATATAAATAAAACGTTCTCTTACTATTTAAATATAATAATTTTATTTAAATTTATAAATTCGGTAATATACTTATTTTATATTATTTATGATATTTAATTACTGTTCTAATGTGCTTAATACCACTCTTTAAATAATAGCCGCTTAAAAGCTTATATTTTAGCCATAATTATAATTAAATTTCTTTTACTAAGTATATATTTATATACCTTATTTTATATTTAGGGCTGTTTCCCTTTTGACTTATTAAGCTTAACCCTAATAGTCTCAATTTTATATAATATATATATTATTTATTATATAAAATTAAATAATAATAATATAATAATAATTTATAGTTTACTAAATATAATTATTAATAAATTTATTAATAATTATATAATGTAGAGCTTTATCTTTTATCATTTATATTTATCTGTACTTAAATACATTTCAGAGAAAACCAGCTAGCTCCAAATTCGATTAGCATTTCACCTCTAATTATACTTTATCTAATGATTTTGCAACATCAATTAGTTCGAACAATATATATATTATATACTATATTTTCTAAATATAATTAGATCATTTGGGTTCGGGTCTATAATTATTTATATTAAAATTGTTTTTTTAAAACTCGATTTAACTCTTATTATACTTTATAATATTTATTATATATAAATAATTATAACTCGCCGACTCATTCTTCAACAAGCATTTAATTAAATTATAATAAAATTAAATTAAATAAACTTAATAAAATTTAAAATTTTATGTTCTTTTCACTTTTTTATCCAAAATCTTTTCATCTTTCCCTCACGGTACTTGTATACTATAAAATTTTATAATATTAAAAATTTTTTTTAGATAGTTCTAAATAATATTAAATTCAAATAAATAATTAATTTATTTTACATATTATTTTTACTATAAAAATTTAAATTTATATATTATTATAAAAATAATATTATTTTAATTTCTATTCGCTCGCCACTACTAAGAAAATCGTTGTTACATTTTATTCCTTTAAATACTAAGATGATTCAGTTTTTTAAGTATTCTATAATTATATATTAAAATATAATATAATAATTCAATAACTTTATATTTTTTATTTATAAAATATTATAAATATAAATATTCAAAATTTTATTTTGATTTTCTTCGTTTATAAAATTTTAGAAATTCATTTTAAATTTTATATATTTTTAATTATTTTTTTTATATTTTAATTTATTAAGATTAAAAAAAGTAAATAGAATATCACTATTATTAATTTAATTTTAAAATTAAACTGTTTTATTATTAAACTATACTTTTAATTTCTAATTTATTTAATTAATAATCTTTAATTTTAAAATATATTATTATTAATTTAAATTAATAATATTATTATTTAATTATTATATTTAACATTTAAATTCTATTGGATTTAATGTAATTTATAATTTATACTTATAAAATTTAAGATTAAAAATTTTATTAAATAATTACAACCTTTATTTATTAATTATATCTAGCCGCACTTTCCAGTACGGCTACCTTGTTACGACTTCATCCTAATCACTAATTAACAATTGATTATTTATAAAATAACTTATTTTCAATTCATTTTCAGGATGCGACGGGCGGTGTGTACAAAACTTAATTACTTATTCACCGTTATATATATGACTAACGATTACTAGTGGTTACTACTAAATATAAATAAATTTCAATTTATATATCGTACTGAGATAAAATTTAATTAAATATATATATAAATTTTTTATAAAATTTAATAAATATATTTTACATTTGTTTTTATCATTGCGCCACGCTAATAGCCCAATATATAAGGGGCATGAAGATTTGACATCATCCTTATTTTATTATATATATATAAATATAAGGGTTTTGCTAGTTTTAAAATATTTAATATACTTCACAGCACTAGCTGACGACAACCATGCACCACCTATAAAACTAATTAAATTTTTATATAATAAAAATTATTTAATTATGTCAAATATTGGTAAGATTTTTTGGGCTGCATCAAATTAAATAACATAGCTCATCACTTGTATAAGTTCCCGTCAGTTCCTTTGAATTTAATTCTTGCGAATGTACTATTCAGGCGGAATATTTAATGTATTAACTTTAAATTTAAAAATTATTTTCTAAATTTTAATATTCATAATTTACAGCTAAAACTACTGGGGTATCTAATCCCATTTGCTACTCTAGCTTTCATCTATCAATGTCAGATATAATTTAGTTTAATACTTTCATTTATGGCCTTCTTTAATGTATATAAAATTATATTTCACCATTACTCAAAAAATTCCTTAAACTTATTTTATTCTCAAAGTTTATTAATATTAAATATAATGTTTAAAAATATTATTTTTAAATTTATAATTTAATATAATAAACCATCTAAAGATGCTTTATGCCCAATAATTGTGAATAACGCTTATATCCTCTGTATTACCGCGGCTGCTGGCACAGAGTTAGCCGATATTTTCTTATAATTCAATCACTTATTTTAGAATTATTTACAGAAATTTACATTTTATGTCTTCTTTTCACACGACGTCACTCTATCTAGTTTTCACTAATTGTAGAATATTCCCCACTGCTGCTCTTTATTTAAAAATTCAGATTTTATTTCAATTCTGATGTGACTGTATACCCTCTCAGGCCAGTTATTGATATTCGCCTTAATATTTATTTTAAATATTAAATAGCTAATCAAAAATAAAATTAATTTATAAGTAAAATTTTTAATTATACATATAAAGTACCTATAAAGAATTAATATATATAATATATTAAATATATATTATATATAATTATTCTAAACTTATAATTTTAATTTTATTTATTACTCACCTCTACACTAACTTAAATAATATAAGTTATTTTAAGTTTAATTAGCATGTGTTAAAGTACGTCTTAAGCGTTCATTCTAAGCTAGGATCTAACTTATATAAATAATTTTTATTCTTTATTTTATATATAGTAATTATATTATATTTATAAAAAATAAATTAAAAATAAAATCTAAAAGGATTTAAACCTTTATATTATAATTCGTAATTATATATTTTAATCTATTTAAATTATAGATTTTTATAATAAATTAAATTTAGACCTTTTTGGAATTAAACCAAAATATTACATTTATCATATGTATACTTTATCTATTAAGCTAAAAGTCTTTAAATAAAATATTTAAATTTGGAAATAAGAAGAATTTAACTTCTATTTTTATTATGCAAAAATAATATTTTATCTATTAAATTATATTCCCTTTAAATTTTATTATAGATAATAATGGAATTAAACCATTTTTTTTTAATTGTAAATTAAATATTTTATTATTAAATTAATTATCTTTATATATATATTATTATATAAATAAAGAGAATCGAACTCTTAAATAACTAAATTCTAAATTTAGCGCGTATACCTAATTTCGCCATATTTATTTATATAATTAATTCACCAAAAATCAGATTTGAACTGATTACCTCTGGCCCTTCAAACCATTACTCTAACCTATATTAAGCTATTTTGGTTAATTTTAAAATTTTTATAACAAAAAAAGGATTTAAACCTTTAACTTTGGGTAATGAGACCAATGAGTTATTCCTTTACTCTATTTTGTTTATAATATTTTTATATATATATTATATTATACATAAGTTTTAAAATTTAATTAAATTAATATATTATAATACTAATATAAAGTTATTTTATTAAACTATAATAAATATATATTAAATAAAGTTAAATTAATGATAATATAAAGTGCTAAAATAAATTTTGAATTTAATAAGATTTTAACTTATATTAAAAATTTAGAAAATTTTTGTTTTAAACTATTTAAACTATAAATTCAAAATTTAAATTTTTATATTTTTTTTAAAGATTTTTTAAATTTTAAAAAATAATTTCCTTGTATAGTAGCAGTTATAATTAATTTTAATAATAAATTAATAGATTTATAATTTAAATTATTACTATAAATATATATATCAATTAATTTATTATTAAAATTTAAATCACATATACCTATTATAAATTTATTAACTATTATACTTTCTTTAATTGCATTTTTATTTAAATCTAAATTTAAAAAAAATAAAAATTTAGAAAATTTAATATTTTTTAAATATTTAATAAAATTATATTTATTATAAATATATTTAAAATTTTTATAATTAGACGTTAATTTTATTATTTTATTAATTTTATATATAAATATATAAATAATAATTATATTAGATATAATATTTTTATTTGTTAAAATACCTTTTACCCATAATTTATTAAAACAATTATGATTTGTAAATTTTAATAAATAATTAATAAATTTATAATCATAAATTTTTAAAGTATTTATAAATGTTATATATATATTTTTAATACTTAATAAAAATAAAATTTTATATAATTTATATAAATAAAGTATAATATAAATTAAATTAATAATATAACTATTATTAATTATTTTATATAAATTATATGTATGTTTATATAATTTTTGTATATTACTTATATGTAAATAATTATTTAATAATATATTAAAAGTTAAAAATACCATTAATTTTAATAATTTATAAAATATCTATACCATCCAGACCCTATAGGTACAAATTTAGATGTAATTAAATTAGATTTTGTATCTACAGTCCATTCTATTTTATCTTTTAAAATTATATTTTGTAAAATTTTTAAAGTATTTTGAAAACTTAATTTAGATAAAATACCCGTATTAATTAAAGTATAATTTGTTATTCCTATTAAAAATGGTTTATAAATATAGTATTCTAAATTAGATAAATATAATGAATTATTAATTAAATTAATTATTTTTAAAGATATTATTGAATTAATTAAAATAGGTAATTTATAATTATTTAATAAAATAATAAAATTAGATAATTTTTTAGATATAATAATTAAATTAGAATATAATATTTTAATATTATTATATAGATATAAAGAAAATAAAGATAAAAATAATCCAATAAAATAATAAAATAAAGCTATTAAAGAAGATTTATAAATATTAAAAGTTTTTAAATAAATAAATATATATATATAATATATATAATTATTAACATTAAATATATCTGTAAAAATTAAAGGATATAATATTAAACTTTTATTAAATAGGTTTAAATTAACTATATAATTATTTAAAAATAATATATTTTTAATATTAATACTTAAATATACAGCTATATAAGTATTTAAATAAAAATTAATAATTTGTTTATATTTTAATATACTTACTATTTTATATATATTTATATAAGTATTTGTTTTTAAATATTTACCTTCAAATAAATTATTAATAATAATTAGTTTATTAATATTAGTATTATATTTAATATTTATATATTTATTTATATATATATTTAATTTTATTAAATAAAAATTATTATAAATATATTTAAAAATATAATTATTATATATTGTATAATAATTTATAATTAATTTTTTATAATTAGTTTTATTTTCTAATAACTTAAATTTTATATTTTTAATAAAATTAAACATTTAAACTATACTTTAAAATAATAAATAATTTTTTTTATTAATATATAATATTTTATTATTAAATATATTATTATATATTATTTTAAATAAAGGGATAGTAGCCCATAAATTATTTAAAATTTTAATAAATAATAAATATATAAAATTATTAAAAATTATTTTATAAATATTAATTATATTATATTTATTAATATATATAAAATTAAAATTATTTAAATTTATAAATATATATGTATTTATTAAAAGTTTATAATATTTATAATATTTTATATATTTAAATTTATTATTTAAATAAATATATTTATATTTTATACCTACTAAATTTTTAAATATTAATTTATCCCCTAAATGAAATGTTCTTAATAACATTTGTGTACTAGGCTCACCTAATGCTTGACCACAAATTATACCTTTATTATATCCTGATAAAATAATATTGTTATAATTTATTTGTATACATTTTAAACATATAGATTTATTATTTAAACATAAAAAAGGTATATTTATATATATATTTTTAAATATATTTTTATATAAATATTTAGTATAACAATAAATACATTTAATATAAAGATCCCTTAAACTTTCAATTAATTTTCTAGTTAAATAACCTGATTCAGAAATATTTAAACCACTATCAATTATACTATTTCTAGAAGTAAAAGAAGAATAAATAAAATCTTTTAAATTTAATCCATAATATAAATTACTTAATAAAATATTATTATTATTTAAAAAAGATGAACTACCTTTAATATTTATAATTTGTAATAATTGATTAAAATTTAACTTTGATTTTAAATTTATTAAAATAAATAAATATGAATAAAAATAATCTTTTTCTAAATATACATTTATAAAATATAATATATTATTTAATTTATTATAATTTATATTAATATTATATAAACATGAAGTTTTAAAACTATTTAAATTATAATTAAAAATAAAATTAGAAGAATATTCAAAACATAAATTTATAAGTTCTTTTAAATATTTTTCTATATAAGATATATTATTTAAAGTTAATAATTTAAAATTTTTATTATAAAACATTTAATAATTTTTAATATTTAATAAAGATCTTCCTATTGTAGTTAAATAAAAATAATTATTATGTCTTAATAAAAAAGGTATATTAACTAAAACATTATTAAACTGTATATCTATTAATGTTATATTATTATTAATTATATAATAATATATAAAATTAAAATAATTATAAATAGATAATATATATTTTCCTAATAACATACTTTGAGTTAAATTAAAAATATTTTTTTTATTAGTTGGTGAATATAAATTAACTATAGATCTTAAAGAATATAAAGATTCTAATAATGAAGAATTAAATAAAATAGAAAATATACCCATTTGATCTCCATCAAAATCAGCATTATATCCTGAACATATTATAGGAATAAATTTAATTACTCTTCCTTCTATAAATATAGGATAAAATGATTGTGTATTCATTTTATGTAGTGTGGGCGCTCTATTAATTATAAATGAATATTTTTTTAAATTATTAAATATACTATGATATTTTAAATTATTTTTATAATAATAAGCTATTTCATCTTCTTTTATATTTATTAATTTATTATTTAAATAATATTTTAATATATCAATAGGTACACCTATATTAGTTATATATAAATCAGGACTAGAAACTATAACTGCTCTACCCGAATAGTCTACTCTAAATCCTAATAAATTTTGTCTAAATATTCCGTATTTTCCTTGTAATTTTGAATATAAAATTATATTTGTATTAAAAATAAATTTAAATTTAAAATAAATTAATAAAATTTTTATTAATGAAAATAAAATAAATATATATTTAATATCATAATGAAAATAATAATTTTTATTTAATATTTTATTATTTATATCTATAATAAATTTATATAATATATTAAATTTAGAATTTAATATTAAATTTTCTGATATATATGAATAATTTCTTAAACTTATAGGTAATATAGGAAATAGTATTAAAAAAATATTTTTAAATATATATATATTATTTAAATTTATATTTAATAAATATAATTGTTTAAATAAAGATTTATTAAAAATTTTTATTAAATTTAATTTATATTTAAGTATCTCTAAAGATGAAAAAAATTTATAAAATAAATTAATAAAATTTAAAAATATATTTATAATAATATTTGAATTTCCTTCTAATATATTAGGTATATATAAACTATTATAATAATGTATATAATTTATAGAATATATATTATAATATTTAAATTTATTTATTAAATTAAATAATATAATATTTTTAATAAATTTATTAAAATATATAAAATTACAAATAGGAAAATTAAAAAATATAGAACCAAATCTATATTTTCTATTAAAATTATATAACATTTTTTTTTTACATATATAACAAATAGTATTTATAATAATATTTTTATTAAAATCTAATTTTTTACATAAAAAATTATTACAAATATATAAATACCCAAAAATTTCTTCACAAAATAGTCCTCCCTGTTTAAATCTTTTATTTTTATGTAAAAATATAGAAGATACATTTACAATACCTAATATATATTTATAATTAGTTTTTCTTAAAATTAATTTTATTATATCTGATGAAGAAATTAAAGATAATTTTAAATTTTTATAATTTAACATTTAATTTTAAAAGTTTAAATTAATTTTATAAAAACTATTTATAGTATTATAATATTTATTAAATTTAATATTTATTAAAATTGATTTTAATTCTATTAATAAATGTTTAAATGTTTTAGAACATATAATATTAAATTTATTAATAGAATTTTTTAAAAATTTATAATTAGTTTTTATTAAAGAGGCTTCTTTAATATTATAAGCTGTTCCATGTGCTTCTAATGACCAAATTTCCATTTCTCCGAATTTTTGATTATTATTTGTATTATTAGAAAATTTTTGTGTTATATAATTTTTATTTATGTTTTTATATTTAAATTTATTTTTAGATGTATGAGTTAATTTAAAATAATATAATAAAATATAATATGTAAAATTTTTTAATTTATATCCAGTTTTAAAATCTCTAAATATAGTTTTAGATAAATATTGTGAAAATAAATCTAAATATTTAATATTAAAATAATTATATAAAGATTTTATATATAAATTAGAATATAAATAAGAATTTAATAAATTTATAGGAACTTTAAATCTTATATTATTATAATAGCTTATACTTCCACAAGAACCTTCTAAAAATTGTCCTATATTCATTCTAGATACTGCTCCAATAGGGCTTGTAATTATATAAGGATAAATATCATAAGATGTATAAGGAATATTTATACTTTCAATTATATTAGATATTGTACCTTTATTACCGTGTCTACCACATAATTTATCACCTATATATACATTATTTATAATAACTAAAAATAATTTTAAATTTAAATATATAGATATAGTTTTATTTATTTGATTTAAATTATTATAAGATAAACACTCATATTTTATCAATCTTTCTAAATTATTTATTGTATGTATATATATATATTTAAAAAATAATTTTTGTTTATTTTTTATAATTTTATTATTAAATAATTGTTTAAATAATAAATGTTTTGATTTTATTAATTTTTTATATAATATATATATTATTTTATATAATAAAACATTATTATATAAATATATTATTAACAACTCTATAGATGTATTATAGATATAAGATAAACTTATATCATTTATATTAAATAATAAAGATATTAAAATATTTTTAAATATTAAATTTTTATTTAAAATTATAGCGTCTTCATGTTCATAACCATAATAAAAACTATAATTAATTAAATTATTAAAACCTAATGTAAATTCAAAATTATTTAAATCTGATGGAATAGCTAAAATTTTACCAATAGTTACCTTTTCTCCTTTCCATACTAAAGGTTTATAATAAGTATAAGAATTATAATCAGTTATAGTATAAGGACATAAATAATAATTTATAAATCTATTTTTATTATCTAAAAGTATAATTTTATAATTAGTTACTTCTAAAATAATTCCTATATGTTTTGAAATAATATATTTATTAATAAGTAAATTGTTAATTTTATTATATTTTGTATATATATATTGATTATTAGTATAAACAAGAGGTAATGTTTGTATATGCATTTTAGAACCCATTAAGCTTCTACATAAATCATTATTTAATAAAAAAGGTATAATTAATTCTGTAATATTAAGTATATTATAAAAATTTAATGAAAAATTATATAAATTATTATTTAATTTTATAATTTTAAATTCTCCATTTTCTAATACTTCTAATTTATTAATTTTAAAATTAATATTTTTTTTTATATTATTATAATTATTTATTGTTATATTATATAAATTTTTTGAATATATATCTAAATATATATTATTATTAAATTTTTTTTTATTAATTAATAATGTTTTAAATTTAAAATTAGATTCTATAGTATTAGTTGTTAATGTAGATAATATACCACATTTTTCCCCGTCTATAGTATATAAAATATTAATTATATTTAAATAATTATATTGTATATTTCTTAATGTTTTTGGTATTATAAATTTATTATTTAATATATTAGAATATCCGAAAATATTTATTTTAAATTTATTATGTAAATATGCTAATGTATTTAATTGATTAGTATAATGTAAAGAAGGATTAAGTAAAAAATATTCTCTAAAAAGTTTAATATTTAAAAAATTATTATAAACTATATTATTATTTAATAAATATTTAAAATATAATATAAATTTTGATATATTTAAAGA
>LNAC01002387.1:0-15597 GCA_002007465.1 Ailurus styani | reverse complement strand
TCCTGGGACCTGATGATAATCGGTCTCCTACTCCTCCGCCATCTTGCCGCTCCTCCCCTGAGCATCAGTTTTCTAATACATAAAAGGGAGGTTGGATTATACTCCTTATAGAATTGCATTACCACTCTTACTTTTATTCCTAATTTAGAGAATAGGAGACAGCTGGAAAGAATGGTGAGGAAATCTCTTCCTTTCTTTACTGTGTCCTTAATTTCTTTTGTGGCCTGCTCTACTAGTTTACTTCTAACAGTAACTGTCTTTATTATCTCTTCTATCTTTCATGGTAAGCCTTCAGTGTCATCTTTGTCTTATATAAAGATAGGATCTATAGTGCTATGCTGTAGTATTACATTCTTCCATGAGCATCAAGGAAACCCTGACATAGGCATCTGGATGAAGTTTGTAAATTGGTGATTTCTGTTTCCAGCCAATTTTCTTTTCTGAGTCACCAGAATAATTTGAAACTCCTTATATGTTCCATTGGTACTATGTTAAGTAGCATCTGGATTTCAAAGACCATGTTAGTAGTTAGGGCATGAGTGAAGTTAGAGTTGGGTTTGGCTGTAGGAATTCCACAGCTTCTTCCCCCCCGCATCTTACTAAGTGAGGTACTTAGACTCTCAGTTCCTTATTATGAAGATTCTAGGACACACCCTGATGACTACACTCAATTCGTTTCTAGCAACCTTTCCTTGGGAGATGAGCTAAAAGGTCAACTGTTAATTAAGGTGGAGCAAAAATGAGGTGAGCACTGGCTGAGTCATGGGTTGGGACTTGGAGCACTTCAAAGCTGGAGATGGTCAGGTCCAAGTAAGTTGGATCTGTTTCCTCCTGTTGCTATTTCCAAAGGCCCTCATGGAGAAGGGGAAGCAATGAGAACCAAGAGGAAAAAAAGCAAATGATGAGGACAGGAGAGGGCAAGAGATAAGGAGGAAAGAGAGGTAAGAAAGAAATTAAACTTCATTGGGTGTTCCTCTCATATCGGTAGCCGTCTTATGCATTTCACACCATTGCTCCTTAGAGCCATCCTGTAGGGTAGCAATCACTCCGGGTTTGTCCAGTATCTGCTCTGTGCCATGTACTGTGTGATGGGCCTGGTGGTGTAATGGATACTATGTTCACATCTGCCTGAACAAGAGGTGTTGACAGTCTGGTAGGGACTCTGACATTGAGAGAGTTTCCATACAGAACACTAAGTGCCTTTGGTATGTGTAAGGAAGATGGAAGAGTTTTCAGGGCAGGAGCAATTAGAATTGCCCAGGGAAGGAGGTCTGGAAAGAATAAGGTGCATGTGAAGAGCGCCCTCTAAGTGGAGGGAGAGGTCTATGCAAACTCATGAGGGCATAGAACATCATCATATAGTTTGTTGTGGCTGGAAGTAGAGGAAGTACAAGGAGTAAAGGGAGTGGCCTGATCAAGGTGGGTCCTCTGGGCCAGCCCAAGTTGGGGCTTTATGATGAGGGAGGAAATACCTCAGCAGAGAAACAACTTGATAGATTCTGTCTTTTATTATTTTTTTTAAGATTTTATTTATTCATTTGACACAGAGAGAGAGATTACAAGTAGACAGAGAGGCAGGCAGTGAGAGAGGAGAGAGGAGGAAGCAGGCTACCCGCTGAGCAGAGAGCCCCATGTGGGCCTCGATCCCAGGACCCTGGGATCATGACCTGAGCCGAAGGCAGCGGCTTTAACCCACTGAGCCACCCAGGCGCCCGTTAGCTTCTGTCTTTTAGACAGGCTCCTCGGGCACCATCATGCAAGATGGGTTGGAAGGGGTTGAGAGTGAAGTACAGGCGATTCCAGAGAAAAGTCTGCTTAAGAAGTCTAGACACAGATGAATATATGTCCAAATAAGACACTGAGGGTGAGAAAATTCATGGACTCCAATGACTATTATAAAACAATAGAACTTAATGACTGATTGCTTGATGGTGGGAAGGATGAGGGAAATCTAAGAAAACACTCAACCTTCTGGGTAGGATAATTAGGATCAGAGTAGCCCACTATCTTGTGTTAGAAATTGGTCCTGGAAATCACCCCCTTGCTGCCTCTCTACTATGATTGCCAAGGAAGAAGCAGTGACAAACTGTTCCTGTTGGAACCAGTACTGGGGCTGGAACATGTAGATAAGGGTCTAACTCCTCTTCCTCTGAGTCTCAATATTGGAACATCCTACCTGGACATGGGATAGAAGGGGAAAACTGGCCAAGTCAACTTGCTTGTCCAACCACATTCACAATTGAGATGGAAGAGCAAGAGAGTGGAGGATACACAGAATTTAGTTTACAGTAATCTCATGCCACCAGTCAATGTGCTTCAGTCTATGTCTTGGATTAGGACCAATCTGTTTTGTAACTTTTCCACTTTGAGTGGGGTGGATGGAAAAGTAGGAAGCAAATGAAAAAAAGGAACAAGAATTTCCTCCTTTATATCCTGGAGAAGAAATATAGGAGAATAGGCTTGAGATGGTGAGATGATAATCATTTCATTTTAAAAAAAGATTTTATCTGTTTATTTGGCAGAGAAAGAGAGAGAGAGGGAGAGAGAGTACAAGTCTGGGGAGCAGCAGGCAGAGGGAGAGGGAGAAGCTCCCTCAGCAGGGAGCCTGACGTGGGGCTCAATCCCAGGATCCAGGGACCACAACCCCAGCTGAAGGCAGATGTTCAACCGACTGAGCCACCCAGGTACCCCATTTGTTTCATTTTTGACATGCAGAGTCTGAGATGACAGTAGAACATCCAGGTACTTAAGTCCATTACAAAGTTGAAAATAGGATTCTAGAGTTCAGGAGGGAGGTCTGGGCTAGAAAAATGGGCTATGGTGTTATTAGAAAATAGGTGATAGTTGAAATCTTATCTATGGTTGACAATAAGAAGGTGAGGCTGAGAAACTGATGAGTAGGAAAAAAACATGGAGAGTGTGAAGTCTGGGAAGCTACAAGGAGAAAGCCCTCAAGAAGAGTTATCAGTAGGGTGTAAGGACAGATAAAGAGCACCAGGAGAATGGCCCAGAACAGGTATGAAGAAAAGGTGGAAAGAGCAGTAAGAAGATGAGTAAAATGTATTTTCAAGCTTCCATGAGTGCACACCTGAAAATGGAACCCCATCAATCATGGTGCCAGTCCCCATGAAATGCCACTTCAGCAACAGTCAACTGTCAGAATGCTAGGATTGGGGATTTGCTGGGTGAATGTGGTGGGATGACAAAAGGACCAGGAGCTGAAAGTTTGGGTTCCCATTCAAAAAGAAAGGAAGACATTTCAGGTAGGATTGGGAGACCCTAATAGGCTGCAGAGTTCAAGTGACTGTCTTGGGGTCTCTGTGCAATAAGAGACTAATTCAAAGGCAGGAAGATGGTTTATAGACTGAAATGTTTAAGGTTTCAGAGGCAAAACTGCTCCTTATGATGACAAGGGCCACTGAAGCCATGAGAGTAGATTATAGAGGGGAGAAGGAGTTGGAGTTTATTGTCATTGAGGCTTGGGACTAAGAGGCTAGGGGGTTAGAGGTGCTGCCCATGTGGAAACTGAATTCATTTAAGATGATAGCAGATCTAAGGTGGAGAGGAAGACAACCAGGTATCAAAGTACTCCATGAACATAGAAGCATGATGCTCACTTTGGTGGATTATTAATTAGAAGAGTAGAAGGTGGAATAAAAAAATGGCTGGGTCTTAAGGAAAAGGGATTTGGTAGGGAGGAAAAATAACATCTTGAGAGCATTATTAGAGACTTAAGAGAATGCTGATACTACCTTTGGAATGAGCACCCTCCATGAAAAAGGGAATAAATATCCTCAGGGAAGAGACAGGATTCAAATAGTCAAGGAAATAGAGAGAACATTCTAGAAGGAGGATGTCATCCCAGAGGTGGCTTGTATTGCATACAGTGTTTTCTGTTTCATTGACTTTTTTCTATTAAGTATTACTAATATATTGTTTAAATTGTTATGGCTCTAGAATAAAATTTAATTTCTGGTGTTTGAGGTCCAACTTTGTTGCTCTTTTTTTCCCTTCCACGTTTCTTAGTTATTTTCACTTAATAAAATGATTTCACTGTTATTCAACCAGATTTTGAATAAATGTATATAGTGGACCTTTGAACAACCCAGGTTTGAATGACACAGGTCCACTTACATTTGGATTTTTTCTTCTTTTCCTTTGAAAAGCTTTATTGTTTTCACCGGATCCATGGCTTGGGCGAGGCCTCCAGGGTGGTTAAAAAGCTGCCTGCAGGGGGAGCCTCAGGCAGAAGCCCTGGCACCAGGGTGGGGGGTGAGGGTGGGGGTTCCAGGGGGCCTCTCAAAGACTGCTAAGCTCCTGAGGCTCCTGGATGTGCTTGAGGGTGAGCCTTTCCAAGAGATACTCATCCAGCCCAGCCTGGGGCTAAACCTGTGGAGTTAGCCAGGTGGTCACCATATTCCTGATGAGTTTCACCTGCTCACCCAGGAAGCCATTCTCCAGGAAGCTACAGAGATGAGGGTCTGAGTGGGTGGAATCCAGGACATGCAGATCCAAGAGGGCCTGGTTCAGGTTCTTCTCCAGGACCACTCGGATTCCATGGAATCCAGGGCATTATCCCACTCATCTTGGAACAGCTTCTGCATGTCCTGGAAAAGGGCACAGCCCTAGGTTGGTTTTGCATCTTCAAAGGATGCTGCCTGTCCTCATTTTTTCTCCTCTGCCAACTCTCCAAAGAAGTGGTCCACGCCCTCTAGAGCCAGATCTTCATGGTCAAAATAGAAACCCAGGGAGAGAAAAGTGTAGGAGGCCTGCAGATGGATGTAGACCAAGTGGCTGATGGCAGCTTCCACCTCAGTGGAATAATTCTGATGAATCTGGGAGCTCATGGTTGTTCAGCAATAAGGAGCTAAGCTCAGAAGGTGGTGCTGGCTGGTTCTAGGGGCAGAGGATGGCCGAGAAGATGCCTCCAGAGGTCATGACTGGAAAAGAGATTGGAGGGTGGTTGGAGGCTGAAAGAAGGGGTGTCCCTAGATCTGTTCTGTCCAAGCACTTTTGAAGCAACAGACAGATCTGGAGGACCATCAGGACCACTGCCTCTTCAAGGATTTTTTACAGTGCTGTAAATGTAGTTTCTCTTCCTTGTGGTTTTTTAAAATAACATTTTCTCCACCTTACTTTATTGTAAGAATACGGTATGGAGTACATGTAACATACAAAATACAGTGTTAATTGACTATGGTATCAGTAAAGCATCAGTCAACAGTAAGCTCTTAGTGGTTAAATTTTGGGGAAGTCCAAAGTTATGTGCGGACTTTTGATTGTGTGGTGGAGTCAGTTCCCTAACCCCCAGGTTGTGCAAGGGTCAACTCTACTTAAATTTGGGTCTAATTGATACTCTCACCTTTTATTGTAGGTCTAGTTCTCTGGGAAGCAGACTCTGAGAGGAAGATTTAGATGTAGTAGGTTATTTAGAAGTACCCTTGGCAGAGAGGAGTGCCTGGCTGGCTTAGTGGGAAGAGTGTGTGGTTCTTGATCTAGGGGTTGTGAGTTTGAGCCCCACATAGGGTGTTGAGATTAGTTAGATAAATAAAATAAAATAAAATAAAGTACCTCTCTGGGCATGAAAGAAGTGGGACCAGGCAGAGCAAGGGGTTGAAATGTAGTGAAGTCATGGACAGGGGCCTCAGCTGATCCCAGAAAGTTCTGGGAATAAGATGGAACTTCATAGTTGTCCCAAATTGAGGCAAAGGGGACCAGGCCTTTGTGAAATTCCTCCCCCACCACTGAACTACTGGGGAGAGAAGGCTGCTTTCTTCAGTAAGGGAGGTTTCTTGAGAACATAGGAGCTGTCAGCAGCCAACATTTTCTGCAGCTAAAGGAATGGGTGTGTTGGTTCCGAAGTGGGAAATCTGGATGGCACACCCCAGCATCCACTTCAACAAAATGGGAGCATATTGTGTCTTCTCATTTATTCAAATTTTTTTCCAGAGATTTTCAAAGATTCAAATAATCACAAAGGCTTAATGATTTTTTTTTCACATTTGCCTTCCACACTGCTTGTTAAATTTATTACAGGTTATTTTGTATTTTGTGTTGGAACGTTGAATAAGAACTTTTCCCATAAGATCTTCTAGCTGGGTACTCCTTGTATGTGAAAACAATGTGTATGGATTACTCTATTCTATTTTTCCAGCTTTATTAAAGTATAATTGACCCAATAAACAACACATACTTACAGTGTATAATTTAATGAGTTTTTAAAATTTAAATTCAATTAATTAACATACAATGTGTGATTTGTTTCAAGAGTACAGGGCTGTGATTCATACTTATGTGAGTTTTGACATATATATTCCTTTATGAAAACACCACCAGCCCCAGAAGCTTCCTTATGTCCCTTTGTCAGCCATTCCTCCCTAGTGTCAGCTCCTGGTCCGAGGCAACCACTCATCTACTTTCTGGCACTATAGATAGTTTACATTTTTGAGAATTTCTTATTAATGGAATCACAGAGTACCTATACTTTCTTGCTTGCCTACTCAGCATAATTACGTGGAAATTCATCCATGTCGTTTTGTGTATCAATAATTCGTTTCTTCTTGTTGCTGTATAGTATTCTATCATATGGATAGACCACACTCTGTTTATCCATTTACCAGACAATGGATATTTGCTTGTTTCCAGTTTGGGCCAATTATAAATAAAGCTGCTGTGAACATCTGTGTACAATGGACATATGATTTCTTTTCTCTTGGGTAAATGTTTACAGGTGAAATGGCTGGGTCATAGGGGATGTATGTGTTTAACTTTTTTTTTTTTAATCAGATTGCCTGTTTTCCAAACTACTTTCAAAACAACCATATCCTTTTACATTCTCAACAGGAGTAAATGAGAGTTTCAGTTCTTCCATATCCTTTGCCAGTACTTAGTGTGGTAAGACTTTAATGACCAACGATGTTGAGCATCTTTTCGTGTGCTTATTGCATTTATTCTTACAGATCTAACTTAATTCTGATTATTTCTAAAAGATATTTATTCATTTAGTTGGGCTTTCTAAGTATACAAATAAATCATGGTTAAGTTATGCTGTTTATTTCCTTTCAAAGATGCTGTCTTAGTTCTGTTTTTTGTTGGGAACTCAAATAATAGTCATATCTTCGGCTATACCCTGATAACATAGTCAGTTTCAAGTCACATGATATTTTTTGCATTAGAATATTTATTTCTTTCAATATACTTGCCTCCATCCAAATTTGCTAATATTTTTGTTAAGCAGTTTACCTTTATGGGTGCCTGGGCAGCTCAGTCAGTTAAGTGTCTGACTCAGAGCACCTGGGTGGCTCGGTGGGTTAAAGCCTCTGCCTTCGGCTCAGGTCATGATCCCAGGGTCCCGGGATTGAGGCCTGCATCAGGCTCCCTGCTCAGCGGGGAGCCTGCTTCCTCTTCTCTCTCTGCCTGCCTCTCTGCCTACTTGTAATCTCTCTCTTCCTGTCAAGTAAATAAATAAAATATTTTTAAAAAATTAACTGTCTGACTCTTGATCTCTTAGCTCAGGTCTTGATCTGGAGGTCAGGAGTTCTTAAAAAAAAAGAGAGAAAGAAATTTACCTTTAAATTATATTTTTTTTCACAATTTTAAGATAATTGTGTTTCTCCTTTTTCCTTTTTAGGTATAAAAATAGAAAAAAAATGGGAAAAAACTATATACTATTTTCTAATTTTTTGTAGATGTAAAATTTTAAGGTCCACATGTGTGGCATTTTTGTAGTCATACACAGACATGCACAGAGCAGTAAAAATTTTGAGTTGCCTGACATACATGTTTCCAGGTGAGGACAAACAAGAGGAGCATTTTCCTATGCACTGACTATCATTCTATAACATTATGAGTAAAGCCTGTGTAGTATTTTATTTTATAGAGGTACTGTAATTTAGTTGGCCAGTCTTCTACTATAAAACATATAGGTTATTTACACTTTCTCTTTTTCTATTATAAATTTTGTTGAGATAAATATTGTTGTAAATGAAATCTTGGTGTACATGTAGCCCTAACCAGCTAAAACTTCTAGATGGGCAAGTCTAGGTCAGAGTCTGAATATTTCTAAGGCTTTAATATTTACTATAACTTTTCTCTCAAGAAAGTTAGTAGCCATTTACATTTTACCAAAATTCTAATCTGCTCTTATAATTTGATGGATGACCTGTGCTGCCTCATGTGCTGTGAATATTTGCTTTAGTAATTTTCATTTGCCATTGATTATACTGATCATCTTATTTAGTTTTTTAATAGACATTTAACAGACATTATTTACTTATCTGAGAGAATGAGAGAGACAAAGACAGAGACAGAGAGTGAGGGGAGGAACAGAGGGGGAGGGACAAGCAGACGTCTGCACTGAATGTGGAGCCCAAAGTGGGACTTGATCTCAGGACACTGAGATCATGACCTAAGCTGAAATCAAGAATCAGATGTTCAACTGACCAAGCTACCAAGGCGCCCCTGATTACACTGATCATTTTAAATGTGTGTTTTACATTTTGTTTTCAATTTTACTTCTTTGTTTCCTTTCTGTTTTGTTATATGTAGAGTTGATCCTTATCATTTGTGGATTTTGTATTTGCAAACTCATCTGCTAAGTAAATTGGTTTGTAATCTCAAGGTCCACATGCGTGGCATTTTTGTAGTCATACACAGACATGCACAGAGCAGTGAAAATTTTGAGTTGCCTGACATACATGTTTCCAGGTGAGGTCAAACAAGAGGACTCTCCTTTTGTTTCAGCTCTCATTTTATAAACAGGAGTACTTTACGTGGTCTGGGTAGTACCATGGTTTTGCATTGTTGTGCCTTTTGGTGGTGATTTCACCATTTGAAATGATCCCCAAGCACAGTGCTGAAGAGCTGTCTGGTGTTCCTAGGTACAAGAAGGCTATGATGTGCCTTACCAAGAAAATACTTTGTTAGACAAGCGTTGTTCAGGTATTGGTTATAGTGCTATTGGCTGTGAATTCAAAGTTAATGAATCAACAATATATATTTAAAAGGTCTCCTTAAACAGAACAAAATAAAGTTATGTATTGATCAATGGATGTAAACATTGTGTCCAGAAGCTTGTAGGAACCTAACCGTATAGTTACCCTAGGAGCAGTGGTTCAGTATTTGCTAATTCAGTGTTTTTTGAGGACTTTAAAAACATAATCACTGCCAATAATGATAATTGACTATTCTGTGTTTTCTCTGGATTTTCCCTCCATGATTTAGAAGTTATGCTCTCAGCTTATTATCATCTCTTCCCCCTTCTGAGCCCTTAGTTCCCAGAATCACTTGCCATCAGGGTTCCAGTTCAGGGTCTACCAGTGAAAAGTAGTCATGTGAGGTTAGGAAGGTGGAAGAGAAGGAGAAGACATCTGTTCCCTGCCACCAGCGGCAGACTGTTACATCTGCAGATGGCGGCATTCTGGTTTCTCTGTTACATGAAGCCTGCAGCAGCTTCCCAGGGAGATCTTGCAAGGTGCCTACTTTGATGCTTCAGTGAGCTGAATCATTAAGAAATCATCCTTTTGCAAAAGCCTACCACAATCGTCCCAAACTCTGCTCCTTCAATCTTCCAACAATTCTCTAAGCACCCAGTTCTCTGTTGCATTCCTTATTTGAAACACTAGACTAGTTTTTGTTTTCTTGACTGAAGCTTGACTAATACAGTTTTGATACTGGAAGAGGTTGTCTTCTCTCTGAAGGATGAAGGGAGCACATATATTGGATGACCAGACTGCCGATCTTCATCAGAATCCATGTCCTTCTCTTCATCTTAGGCATACAGCTAAACAAGATTTCTTGTTTTCCTTATGTCTAGGTGGGCCTTGTGAGCAGAACTCTTCCCTATCCTTTTCCCAACACCATGGACTATGCTATGAGCAAGAAATACATTTTCCTGTGATATATCACTGATACCATGGGACTCTTTGTCTTAGCAGTTTGCCTACTCTAACACAAATGGTATTTTAAAATGGTCCTAGTGCCTACTTTTCATATTTCTAAAAATATTGTTGGTTCTATTATCACCAATGATAAGAACAAAACAGTATTTATTAATTCCCCCCTTAGTAAGATGAAAAACTTACTGTGCATTTATTTCCATTTAATTTTACTCCTATCTTTGTTGGTACAATCTGAAATTACTTTGAGGTTATACTTAATTTTTTTGACATTTGCATTCTATCTTATAATCATATTTCCAATAACTGTTTGGGCTTCATTCAACATAGAACAGGTGTTAATGGTCATCACTTGTCCTTTTACAGCATAAATTAGCCTTTGTTGAATTCTTTCTTTGTTTTATGTCTTGGTTCCTATAAGAAGCCTTCTGGAACTTGTCTTAGGAAAGATATAGAGAGAAGATAACACTTTCAGAGTCCTTGAACATCTGAGACTATTTGTTTGTTGTTTTTCTGTAGGATCTGAGTCCACAATCTTGATCAACTACCTCGATCCCTCAAAACTATAATAGTTGATATATCTTCTTTTAGCATTTAATATGGTTTTATAGGAGAAGATTGAAGTTAGATGGATTTTCTTCCTTTTTAGGTTACCTTTCCCTCTCCCCCAAATGCTTATCGGATTTATCCTGAAAATCTTGATATTTACAAATACTATCATGTGTATCTATGGGTTGGTTCTTGTGATTAACTTTGTGTGGTACTCAGTGAGCCCCTTTGACATGTTGAAACTTCTGCCAGATCCAGTACTAAGTGCTCTATATGTACTACCTTATGACAACACTACGAGGTGACAGATATTATCCCTTCCAATTTACAGATGATGAAACTGAGGTTCAAGGACTCATAGAAAATCATAAACAGAGTTGGGATAGAAACTTAGTTCTACCTCACTATAGAGTCTGAGCTTCTAGTCACTATACCACACAATTTTTTCAAAGGAAAGAAATATCTCTTTTACTGTATAATCTCTACAATCTTTCTTTTGCTTCCTTGGTTCCTGATTCTCCTACAGAAACAAACAATTGCTGAGATGACAGGTCTTTCTTGTGTAGTTCTTATATATGCTAGTTTTTATTTTGTCATTCTTTTCTTTTATATTATCATAGAGTTTGGCAAACTTACTCTTCATATTTGGATTATATTTTCTGCAGCTTTGTGCTTGTTCTTTTCTGATACTAATGCATTTAAATTTTTTAAATAGGATTTTTCACTTTTCATTTTCCCTGCCTCATCAATTTCTTTTTCTATTTCTCTGCCCATTAGCCAGATTCACTGACATCTCAGTCCTTCCTCAGTATTGTTAAAATCTTGTTTTGCAGTCTGTTTTCCAGCATTTTCTTCTGTCTCATGTATTAAACAGTGCCCAAGGGTATGCTCTTCCTCTATGCTGAGTACTTTACTCTCCATCCTTTATGTCTCAATATGTTTTCTTAGGCTGCATGGTGGTTTTGTTGTCTTTAATAACTGCCTGGTTGGTGGTAGGTCTGCTCAGTGCCTGTGGTTTTCCATAAACAGTGGAAGTGGATACTGTTTGAATCCTCCTCTCAAATCATAAGGAGAAGGGATTGTCAACATAAATGTACATTACCTGTCCAGTGGTACATCATTCTGGGAATAAAATGGAAACAGTTGATACAGAAGTGGGTCTGGGGAGAGGAAGGGAAGATTTCACTTTTGTTACCATTTCTTTTGTCACAGAGTCATCTTTTGGACCTGCCTCTCTGTTTGGGCCACCCTCTGTGCCTACAGTTTTACCTGGTAAGCTCATGATGTTGTGGTCTTAGAAGGAGAACTTGAGACTTTGGTGTGAATAATGGTGATGGTGGGACAGACCATTTGTGGTGAGTCTGGTGGGTAAGTGGTGGTGGTTGTTGAGCCCCTGTTTCACACTATTCCTGAGGATTGGGGCTCTGCCTGCCATATGCAGAATAGCACTAGGGCCCGAAGCATCATAGAATCTTGGTCCCTCCACCAGTGGTTCAGCCAAGATAGGCCAACACAGGTCCCAGAACAGTTAGTAATGGCTCTGCAGCCACTCCCTTGCCAGCGGATAACAGGATGGTACTATGACCTTGAGCTTATGCCACATGGTATATTAAGTACTGGCTCCACCCCTGGGACTCCCGTTTCTGGTAAGTCATCCTCCTACCTCCACAGGACCTATGCCTAGCTGGCCACAGGATACTGTTGGGCTATCCAATGAAGTTAACTGAAGTTAGAGAAGTACAACTACCCACCTCCATCTCTTCATATCTTTATTCACAACATAGTTATCTGTGGGGAATGCAGACGCTTCCCAGCCTAGAGTGGAATCTATAACTCTTTTCTCTCTCTTTCATTCTCTGTTTTATTCCCCCTCTCATCTACATTATTGACCTGCTAGATGCTTATTGGAATTAACCATTCTTTATTAGCCTTGCAGATGGCAGTCATGTTGATGGTGAAGATGGAGACACCAATGCCTTTGCTCCAGATGTCAAAACCATTGGTCTGATGTTGGCAGTTGCAGCATGGGCAGCAACACCAGCACTGGACATCTTTTGTTTGCTTTTCCAGGTCCACTCTCCATCCTTTCCCAACCTGCTCTGTATCCTGGGAGGCTGACCCATATGGTCTACTTCAGTCATGTGTGGGAACCTATAAGAGCTGATTATGTGCATCTCTTCCTAACACCATGCTTGGTGACCATAGTAGGAATATTTACACCTTGGAAATTAGTGAACACTACAAACAGGCATACACACACCTACCTCAGAGTTTGTTGTTAAATATTTATTTACCAGCACACCACTGGGGCTCTGTCAGTATATCAGTAGACACTTTTGCCTTCTGACTTCTGGTTGAGCTTGGCCTTTGGCAATCCTGAAGGAATGAAAGGGCAGGAAGAGAGTGTGGTCCAAATCTTCAATCTTCTGGCTCCATTCCTAACAGGTTCCCACAGGTTGGCTGCCTCTCTCTACATTCAGCAGCTGTTAGGCACCCTCTCTAAACCTCCATCTTCTCTGGAAACCAGACACTCCTTCCCCTCTCCTCTTCGGGCTGCTCTGATAGCAGATGAGGGGCTGGTGGTGCAGCTGGTGAAAGAATTCACCTGAAGCAGAATGAGGGAGATAGAAGTTTATTGAATACACTGCAAGGGAGCGGTGGGCAGGACAGCAAAGGAGAGACCATGAGTGCCATGAGGCAGTGGTGAGGGATTATATTTATAGGGTGGAATGAGGAAATATAGGGAAGTATGGAATTTTCCCTTTTTTGGTAACTGTCTGTGCCTGGTTGTAAGCATCCCATTGGTTAGTTATAGCCTATGGCTATTTTGAGGTGGGTCATTTAATAAGCCTGTTTGCATTCAGCTTGGTGGTCACCGTGGACACTTTTGCCTTGTTCAAGTTTCCATTGTTCAAGCCTATTGCCTAAAAGCGGTCTCTACAAGGCCTATGAGAGCTAATGGCTCCCCCAAACCCTACCTCACACCAGTAGTCCCTTCATGATGCCCTTCTTTAACAACGCCTTTGAGTGCATGCCACTTCTTTCCTCCCATGACCCTGACCAGCACAAAACCTAATCACATTCAGTCAGGTAGGACTACTTACTTGCTTCCTGGGTGAATTTCCTTGGTCTTGCTTTGTCCCAACACCAGTGGTTTTCAAACTCTTTTTAGGCTTTCTTGGGATGTTTTCAAATGAAGTCTTGTGTGAAAACTCAGTGTATACATTAGATAAATGGCTTGTCTTAAGTGGGGTAGGAGGTAGTCTGCCTGCTTCCTATCCTCCACCCCTCACCTTTCTCCACCATCCTGAATATATATCACTGGAACCTCCAAGGATCCAAGAAGCACAATTTTAATACCACATTTCTAGAAGACAGAGACCATGACTTGAATTTCTCAGGGTACTAGAGAGATGTGGGTTAACTAAAGGCATATTTTCAAGCTACTATTTACAGAGTACTGACTTTATGCCAGGTTTTCTTCTGAGGGAGTGCTTTCCGTTTGTTTGTTCACATAATCCTCCCAGCAACCCCTGTGAGGTGAGGGCCTCCATTACTTACATTGTCTGAATGAGGCAACTAAAGCATGGTATGGTGAAACTCACTCAGGAGCTCATGGCTGGCATAGCTAGAGAGTTTAGCTGCAGAACTGTGCTCTCAGGAACGCCATATGATCCCCCAAATATGCTTCTGATTAAATGAGAAGCATGTGAGCTCAGGTGTGAGAAAAACCTCACAGCCTCAGAATCCAACTGAGGAATGTTCACTGCCCTGTGGGTTTCCTTGGTGGCTTCACACAACCTCCATCTCTGACAGCTCAGTTACAGGGAGACAGTCCCAGATGCAGGAATACAGTGCTGCTGCTCTGGAAATGTGGCCAATGAGGATTTTATCCTCTGGCTGGCAATCCATGTCTATGGTGAAGTAATCAATGAAAAAAGACAATGGCTTTTTTTTAAAGCTTTTAAAACTCTAGTTGTGGGCTCTGGCTATCTTTTGCTCCAATCCAGATTCAGAAAGGCATGCTTCGGTGGGCCTGGGGCTGGGTCTTTGAAGAATGCCCCTTGGGGACTGAACTATCAATACCTGGGAAGTTTTGCTTCTGGGAGTTTGATGGCACCTCTAATCAGAAATGTTAAAAAAATAATATAAGCCAAGCAAACCCCAGCACAATGTGGGGGTGGTCTAGAAGTCTTAAGTTTCTGATCTGCCATATATTTGGGAGTGATCTCAAATGCTGTTGAAAAACTTTATCCATTTCTCTCCATTAGGAGTTCTCAAAGATTTGAAGACATTAAGAATATCTGAAGAAGGGGTGCCTGGCTGGCTCAGTGGGTTAAAGCCTCTGCCTTCGGCTCAGGTCATGATCCCAGGGTCCTGGGATTGAGTCCCGAATCGGGCTCTCTGCTCAGCAGGGAGCCTGTTTCCTCCTCTCTCTGCCTGCCTCTCTGTCTACTTGTAATCTTTCCCTCTCTGTCAAATAAATAAATAAAATATTTTTAAAAATCTGAAAAATACACAATCACCTGTTTGTCCTTCCCTCAGGTAGAAAAATAAACTGTTATTAGGATTTTGGGGAGAAGTCAGTGGGGTGAGACTTGGCTTTTAGTAAATGGCGGAAGTGCATGATTACTTCATGTGAGGGATGAGAGCACATTCTCATACCCTAAATATTTGGAATTCTAGAGCCCAGATTGCACACTTCCTAGCAGCAGGCCTGGCTACACAAAATGGATATGCTTAAAATTAAAATTGTTCAGAATTTCCAGACAGCAACAGCAGAATTTGGAGGTGAGTGCAGGCCTGTCAGAGTGGGGAGGCCTGTGTGATGGACAGCCATGGAGCTGGCCCTGCCTAAGAGCAGCAACCCACATTTGAGTCCTGGGAGGATGGAGGACAAGCCTCCCATTCTACCAACAGGTGCCCAAGAAAGCAGCAATTGTGTGGGAAATCCCAGCCCAAAAGATGGCTAAAGTCAAGCCACTGCTCCCAGTATTCTCCTTCATGCTTGTGTTGAGAACAAGAATTCTGTGCTCTACCCATTGATCCTGTGTTTATGTCACTATTAGATGAGACCCATTTTCTGGAATAAAGAGGAAAGGATTGGTCCTTGCCAGAGGATCGTCACTTTTTTTTTTAAATATGCTTTATT
>LNAC01002386.1:0-15629 GCA_002007465.1 Ailurus styani | reverse complement strand
GGGAAGGTCTTTGCTCTCCTTAAATTAAATTGCTAACGCTCAGCCTCTAGACTTTAAGAAAGTTTTCAACTCAGGTTTATATTTTTCTATTTGAGTTCTATATGAAGAAACATTAACTCCCGTTCCTGATAATAGGTCAAAGCCTGGAAGCATTATTTTTCCCTTTTCGTCCACTACTCAGCTAGCCCTTAACGGCTCAACAAAACCGTAATTAAATCCTTCATTATACATCCTATACAAGCCAAGTAATGAACCATTTTGGTCTAGTACCATACTTCCTGAAGCTCCTTTCCCTAGGAACGAGTTATCAATTAGATAGTTGTAACCTCATCCTGAGAGTAACTTGCCATTTCAAAATACTTTTGAGGAATCAGATTTTTGATCTATAGCAGAAAGATCTACATGACCAGGAATGATTTCTCCGGCACTATTTAATAGATTGTATGGAAGAGCTGAGTTATCATTTATTCATTTTTTAAAGTAGGTAAGTTTACTATTAGTTGATTGAAGATGGCTTCATCTAGGGTGAAATGGAAATCCGTAATGGTCAACCGACTTAAATTTTTGATTCATTGAGAATGAGAGATTGTCTGAGGGGGATCCGGGATAGCCTCCTATGAAATATTGATCTGTAGAATTAGCTAATTCTTGAGCACTATATTTACTCATTAATTCAGGAGCGAAGAAATCTATTGGAAGTTTTGACTGTTTAGTAGATTCTCCTGAATTAACTAAATTTTTATAGTATTTCTCGAATGCCCCATTAGTCATTAACTTTGCCTGCCTTTCGTTTTCGAAGTTAACTTCTATTACTCCAAAGTCCTTAAAGTAACTCTTAGATAAGTTTTGATGTCCTGAAACTGTATATCTAGGCCCCAAAAAGTCTACCGCAGCAAAAACTAACTTAGGATCTTTAGCGACAGTTGTGTAAATTCTCGGCTTGTTTGGCTTACCTCCAAATGAAAAAGGACTTAAGAATGAAGATCAGGAATAGTAATCACTAAAGACACTATCATCATGTCAATAGTCATAATTAACTCCATAATTTGATTCATTATCTAGTCAATTTCTATCCTTAAGATCTTCCTCCGTAAAAAGTTTCAACTCACTGTTTCTATTTTCTATAGATGCTTCACAACTGTCTAATTGTCTAGATCTAACTCCGAAGGTAGAGGGTGGCAAATGATTGGAAATATTTTCTTCTGTAATAGGAAGAATAGCATTGTAGGGATTTTCCTTAAAGAAGAACTTATTTATTACATGTAAGTTAGTTGCAATAAACCACTTAGTTGGATATTTCTTCTCTTCAGGGGGTAGTTCGAAGTCTAGCAATCACCCTGTACCTGACTGACAAGGCATAGACAACTTCAAGGTATGATCCTTAATCAACTGATAGATATTTTCTCTATTTAAAGGATCTCTATATCTTAAGAGTTCTATTTTGTCGCTGAATCCTAAGTTTTTGTCAAATTCATAGTACTGACTATTATGAGAGGACAACTCTAGATGAGAAATATTTGTCTGCTCCTTTTTAATCGAAGATGGGGAATTAAATACCCTATTTGAAGGTAAGTTGGAAAAAGGGCCTAAAGAAGACATTTTACTGTTATAGTAGAAAAATCCATCATCAAAGAACTTTCCTGAAAATTGACCATAAATTTGATGACCTCCTAAACCTATACCTAAAAGTAATACAACTTTTAAGCCATTAATTAACAAGCCTACAGACATATACTAGATAGTGTAAAAAGCCAAATTTACATTCTCCAACTCTTTTAAGAGATTATTCTAATTTATTTATGTTACCAAATAATATTTATAAGGATAAAAATTATACTTCATTAATTTAGATAGAGATGAATTTAAAACTATTACATCTCCTGGCAACACCGACACTGTTCGGTGGATTGTCCGTCCCAGTAGTTCAAAACTTTACTAATCTTAGTAAACAAGAACAGGAAATCCACCATTATTTTTTTAGACTACCTCTATTTAGTGAGAAGAACAAGACTAATCAACAATTACTAAAGGAAGATAAGGAAAGACTAGAAGGTTTTTACCAAAAATACTATGCCTATCCTGCAAATATTAATTTAATTCCTAAATATGGATTCGAAAAGGTTGAAGGGGGAGGGCAACCGA
Organism: Ailurus styani; assembly: GCA_002007465.1. Classification (NCBI taxonomy): domain Eukaryota; kingdom Metazoa; phylum Chordata; class Mammalia; order Carnivora; family Ailuridae; genus Ailurus; species Ailurus styani. The sequence goes on along the minus strand of LNAC01002386.1, from coordinate 13,487 downwards.
ACCTATCTATACAGGTTAGGCGTTCAGATTATATCGAGAATAGAGAATTGGAATGATTGAGGTCTATCAAGCTCAATCAATTAACTATTGATAGACTATTTGAGAAAAAAACTGAAGATACTGAACTCCTCCCCGATCAATTATTCAAGGAAATTCTTAAGGTTGAACACTTATTGCCCAGTCACTTTAAATTAGCTAAAAATACTCATAATCAAGATGCTATAGACCTTTACTTTAAAGGCATAAAAATACAAAATGAAGACATTAAGAAATTAGTTTACTTTCCTTCTGACAAGATAGGAACTAAAAGGTGATTCATTTGACTTGATAAAGACTTATTGCGGCTCAAACTAAACTTAAAATTTCAAATTTGGCTATTTAATCATCCGCAGCTTAAAAAGCAAAAATTCTTTAAGGAATTTTTCCACTCAAAAGCCAAATCCCAAGATAAAAGACAATGAAGAAAAAAAATTATTTCACTATACAAAGAGTTAAGTCCTGAGGAGAAAGAATTTTTTGAATTCTACTACAGGGAGAGATGACTACAGAGCAAAAAAGTCTCTTTTGATAAGATAACTGTCTCTTCAGAAGAAATTTCTTCTGAAGAGATTAATCATATATATAATCTCCTAAAGGAAAAAGGCCAAAATTTAGATATTTTTAAAGGCCACTTAATACAGGTTGTTCGAGGGGGAGATAAGGAATCCTTCGAATCCTTCTTCCCTGGATATGTTACCTACGCTACAGGACCGGATGCCTTCTATGAAATAGAAGGTGGAGAAAGCTATAAAGAAACTGCTAAGTTCATAATTACAGCTGACAAATCCCTAGATAGTGCTTGAGATATTCAGGAACTATACGATCTCTTAAAAAACTACAGCTTAAAAAACTACACACTGAGAACTATCAATGATTCCAAAAAGCAGTGACCGTCAATTATCTTTGACAGCAATTCCAATGAATTTTTCTCCGTAATCTCCGAAAGTCACTTTACCGAGAGAAAAGAAATTTAAAATGACCTAGCTAGTCTAAAAAGCTTAAAGAATGGAAGGCTGACCGCCCTACCTGATTCTTGCGGCCTTTTTTTTCATAATTCTCTCCCTAAAATATAGGCTTCCGGGATTTATCGTCTCTTCACTTCTCTCTCTTGCTGCCTTCTCGGCCTACAACCTCTTTCTCTTGAGCGGCCTAACTTTTAATAGATCCACGATTTTTGGGGCAATCATCCTCCTACTTCTCACTCAACTCAACTCATTAAACTGGCTAAAACTTTCCAAAAAGTTTTTAATGATTAAAAGCTATACAGTAAAAATGGCTTTTTTCTTGGCGAATAAAAAGAATAACTCCTATTTATATGAATTATCCTTAATTTTTTTGATTCCTGGTTCAATCTTCATATTCTTACTTCCTCCTTCTTTAAGGGAGTTAAGCATAATTATCATCTTAGGTTCAATACTAGTTTTAGGGTTTTGACTAATCATCTCCAATCTTTACCTACCGAGACTCTTTTCCGCTTTCGAGGGCAATTATGGCCTTCTAGTCGGAGCTAAATCCGCAATGAGTCCTAATGAAGGCAGCCTAGATATACAGACAAACTCGGTCACTCCAAGCCAGACTCTAGTTGCGAAACCTCCCGAACCCAATCTCAACTTCGTCCCACTAATCCTAATAGCGGGCTCAATAGGTCTAGTTCTGCTTGCCTCCAACTACGAACTCTACTATCCGAAGTTTTTTAAGGGAAATAAATTGCTGACCACAGATTCCAGCGCTAAAAGCCTTATCGACAACCATCTAAAGACCCTAAATGGTCAATACAGAGAATTGAAAAGCGCTCCAGCGACTGTCGCAGCTAAAGAAGATGTATCTCGTTCCGCAAAAAACTTATTATACTTTCTCTTTCCCGAAAAGATTTCTCTTAATGAAATCGTTCAAGCGTTAGAATCTTCAAGCTCAAGGGATAAAAATGCGACTTCATCTGCTGATAAGATGAATTGAACTCTGCAAACTACGGAAGCATTTTCCGTAATGCCGGTCCTCAGGACGGTCCTCAGGACGGTCCTCTGATCACTTGCTCCACTCTTAGCTTATTCTTCATTCAGATTTGGTCTAACTAATGCATTCTCCTTAACTACCTCCTCTTTAATGCTTTTAGGAACCTGCTTCGCCTTCTATCTAAGTACTGGTCTTTTAGTTTCGAACTTCTTTCCTGAAATAGTCTTAGGAAGCTTCTTTCTGCTTTTAATCTTTTGAGCTAAGTTTGTTAACTCGGAAAAATCAATGCCCTCTATGTCAGCTCAAGAAGAAAATAGAAAGAAATTTTTTAAGGATCAATCTAAGGACTTAAAAAAATCACTGAAGGTTGAAAACCTAACATACCTTAGCGGACTAGGATTAAGTCTTCTTCTTACCTGATCCTTCAAAACCAATGAAATAATTTACGCGACTTTTCTTCTTTTAATGTCTTTAGTCTTTATATATTCATTCTTTGCGCCTTCTCAAGCTAGTCTTTGAGCTAATTTCAAACTATTCTCTGTAAATCATGCTTTTAGGATGGTAAGATACTTCGTTAATAAGCAAAAGGAGCATTTTTCCAAAACAATTGAGGAAGAAAATGTATACGGCATTAATTTTTAGGTTCTTCCTCCGTAAAAATAGTTATCCGATTAGACTGTGAACCTGGAATCTCTCACAATTCAGGATTACTTCCTAAGCAAAAGGAGTTATCCCTAGCACAATCAATTTCTTGAACTTTAGGAGATCTTCTAAACCAGTATCTCCCAAAAAAGTCCACTGCTAAATTTAATAAGCTCACTACAGTAGCTACTCCTGTAGCAATTCCCATAACGGAAGCAGCTCCCCCACTAATTTTTCTTTTTTCGCCTGCATTTAACTTCCTCATTGTTTGAATGCTTCCTCTCTATTTAAGCCAAGGAAGTCCAAAGGTGATTGAACTTTTAGAGTAGTAGGGAGAAAAACGAATCATTGGCCTAAAGGCTTCTGATGCATAAGCATAAAAATCCCTTCGACCTGAGGCATCGCTGCCACCGCTAGAAGCATATCCTTTACTGAAATTTCCAGGCATTCTTGCTCTATTAAATCAGCTGTAAATCTCCTCACCCAATGAAATTATTCCCGGCACAATGGCCAAAGTTATTAAAGATGTATTATGAATCTTGGAATTGTATGATGAAAACTTTTTAGAAATAGAGGAGGCGGAAGGCCTCCTCTTAGCAGTCCCAGCTACAAGCTCCTTTTTCTCTTGATTAGATAATCTTCTCATGTCCGAATCATTAGCTTAATTAACGAAAACTCAGAAAAAGGCATAAATTCTGTCTACTTAATTCAAATTAACTCACTGTTATATATATAGTTAATGTATCTAAATAGATCAAATCTTAGTGCTACATCCTCAACCATAGAAGCAGTGGCATCTTGTACTGAAATAGAACTACCTGCATTCTTTCTATCTTTTTCAAGATCCTCTATCTTATCTTTTCCATATACAAAAGGAATTCCATTTTTGTAGATAATGATTGTAGGTATTCCTGCAGCCTTATCTCCAAAATAGTACAACAACAAAGACTGTATCTTTCTGAAATCTACAGCTGATTTATCATATCTAACATAATCTCCCTTTATATGTCCTTGGCTAACCAAAGTCCTATCTCACTTAGTTCACGGAATTCTAACTAGATCATCATTATTTCTATCATCCATAGATGGAACTTCATCGCTAAAGAATACAAACTTAATATCACTTAATTTTTTAGCGTCATTTGTCTTATTCTTTACCAAAGAATAGGTTTCAAAGAGAATCCCATTCCTGTAAATATTGGAATGAGACCCTCTTCAAGTTTTTGGAGACTCCATTTCACTGTATAAAAAGTTATTACAGTTCGGGCAAGCCTCGGATCCAAAGTAAAGGACATAATTTCCATTGTTATAGGATTTAGTTCCTTTAATCAATTGAGCATTAGAAACACTTACCTGAGGGAAATTAGTCAACTGGGAGGTATCCTTAGTGACAGAAGCATCCTGGCCAGCAGATGCTTGTTCTCCAGCTGAATCGCCATTAACATACTTTAGAAATTCAGGATTAAATTCTCTAAATAAATACTCCTCATATCTATTTCCGGCCAAAACTGTAGGTATCGTTATAACGCTTGCCCCTGCAGCACTAGAGCCTAAAATCATTACTGCTTTAAATTTGCTTAACAGCAAATTCACAAGCATTCCCATAAAATTATTATTCTAGTTTTACAAATTTAAGAAAATCCCTAAGTTAACTTAAAATTTAAACACCTTATAAACTAAATTAAAATGGCGAATACAATGAAATGTTTTATTGAGATCTCGAAAAATTCAAATATGAAATATGAAGCGAAGGGAGGGAGACTTCATCTAGATAGAGTCTTGTTCGGATCCTCAAGTTACCCCCAAAACTATGGATTCATTGTCGATACTCTCGGAGAAGACGGAGACCCATTAGATGTTGTATTAATCTCTAATTTTCCAGTCATGCCTGGGGCAATTGTTGAAGGTAGGGTAATTGGCGCCTTAGAAATGACAGATTCCGGGGAAGAAGATCTAAAAGTACTGGCAATAATGGATAAAGATCCCCGCTTGTCCCACTTAAACTCCCTAGAGGATATCCCGAAACATTGACTTGACGAACTAAAGCACTTTTTTCTCGAGTATAAAAAATTAGAAAAGAAAGAGGTGAAATTAGGTAACTTAATTCCACTAGATAAAACTCTAGAATTAATTGAGAAAGCTCAAAAAAAATGTATTTCTAACACTAAAGATTAATTGGCACACCTAGCAGGATTTGAACCCGCACTCTTTTGATCCGAAGTCAAATGCTTTATCCAATTAAGCTATAGGTGTAATGTTGACTAATGCCTAACTCCAGAAGGAAAGCTCTCCTCCNGGGTAATTGGCGCCTTAGAAATGACAGATTCCGGGGAAGAAGATCTAAAAGTACTGGCAATAATGGATAAAGATCCCCGCTTGTCCCACTTAAACTCCCTAGAGGATATCCCGAAACATTGACTTGACGAACTAAAGCACTTTTTTCTCGAGTATAAAAAATTAGAAAAGAAAGAGGTGAAATTAGGTAACTTAATTCCACTAGATAAAACTCTAGAATTAATTGAGAAAGCTCAAAAAAAATGTATTTCTAACACTAAAGATTAATTGGCACACCTAGCAGGATTTGAACCCGCACTCTTTTGATCCGAAGTCAAATGCTTTATCCAATTAAGCTATAGGTGTAATGTTGACTAATGCCTAACTCCAGAAGGAAAGCTCTCCTCCCGGATACCTTCTCCTTCGCTCAAGAGAGCGTTGAAAGCTTCTTCGAGAAGATCCATAATGAATTTAATCTTTCCCTTCGAGAAGCTATAAGAGAATTTACAGAGTTTCATGTTTATTCCTGCAATTATCTAGGATTTTCCACAGAGCCGAAAGACCTCACCTTATACTATTATTTCAAGTACGATTCTGTAGAAAACTTAGCCTCTTTGGAAAAAGTCTATTTTGTCTCGCCAGAAGCGAGACATATACTTACAAATAATTATTTACTAGATATAGAATCCTATGCTCAGTTAAGAAATAAAAAGTTTCCAAACCCAATAAAAGTTTCCAAACCCAATAAGGATTTATTTGAATATGAAGATAAATTCAAAGGCTTAACTTTCTTTTGCGACTTTAATCATCTTGAGACTTTTCAAGCAAAAAAGATTCTCCTTGACTCTTCCTGGTTGAGGGAGAAAAATAAACAATTATTAATACTCAAAAATTTGAATAGAAATTATGATGACAATTCGCTTAAGGAGGTAATTATTAGGTTTGATTTAAGCTTTTTGATTAAATCTTCATTTTTTGAAAATGAAAGATATTCTAGTTTTAAGAGAATCTTGCCTCCTAATTTAATAGTGGAATTGCCAATTGAGTTAGAATATGATTTAATCCCTATTCCTGAGCAGCTTAAGAAAGAACAGCTAATTGATTTAAATTCTTTAAAGATGGATATTTCTTAGAGGATGATTCTTATCGAAAAGGAAGAACAATTTTTCAGTTTACTAGAGGAAGAAGCTCATTTAGTTATAGACTTTTTCGCTGATTGATGCCCTCCATGTAGAAAATTGATGCCTGTTTTGGAGGCAATCTCCTTAGATGAAAAATTTTCTGATATCAAATTCATTAAGGTAAATATCTCTAATCTGGAAAATTTAGCTCAAAAATATGATATTTCCTCAATTCCTACTTTAATTTTTAAATATAAAGGCGGCACAAAAACAGAGGAAAGACACTTAGGTTTTTTTGAAAAAGAAGATCTAGAAGACAAACTGACTAAGTTTTTTCTTTAACCTTTTTGGGGTTTAATCCCGCCCTCGATGGCGGAGATATTCTGTTCTATGCAGGTATCACACTGCTTGTTTTTATCTCATTCCTTTTTTTAAAAAAGGTCTTTTTTCGATTATGACTACAAAAAAATTACCTTATGTTTCCGAGTCTAGACATAAATACTATCTCCAGCATAGCAATGATAATTGCTACAAATACAGCTGTAATATTTGCCATTATCTTCCTTACACATAACCTACTAGGAATTATCTTTCAAATCTATCCCGGAAGCAGACTCCTAATTGAGACGATACTAATTAAGATTGGAGGAAGCCTATACGGTCCTGCAATAGGGATGTTAATAGGACTTTTAACTGACCTATTAACAGTAATATTGACCTCATCAGTATTCAACTATGGTTATCTCCTTGCAGCCATTTTCAATGGTTTTTTGGGAGGATTTATCTACATAATGCTAAAAGATGACAAGTTAAGAAAAAAGACAACATCTTGATCAAATACCCTCCTTGTAACTTTCTGCCTTTCAGCTGCTGCAATTGTCTTTTATCTCTTTCAAAGAACTAATTTCTCTTCAGGGGAAAATAACAAAATCTCCTTAAATATCTTCTCTCAATCAATAGAATTTCCTACTTGAGCTTCACCTGTATTCTTAGCTTCGCTTGCTATATTACTCCTAATAGGCTTGACTTATTCAGTAGTAATCTCTTCTCTAAGTACAGACAAAAAAATGATAGAAAAATCTCAAAAACTAAATATTTTCCTAAGATTGACTGCCATTAACTTTATAGCCTACGTACTTGTAGATATCATCACATTGCCTCTATTTGACATCAAAATTTCCACCTTGCCATATGAACAGTTTTTCATCATGAGAAACTTCGTACTTGTTCCTTCCGTAGCTTTCTCCTCATTTATCATTTGAAAAATCTTCAAGTTAAATCAAAAACTGCAATTCACTAACAATAAAGACAAATTACCTCCTTTACCTACCTTGGCTAAACCAGTCTCTCTTATTTTTCAATGCAGCAATAAGTTACATTATTAAGAAAGGTATTTTTGACAAGGATAGAGAAATATCTAATAGATAAAGGCTTTATTTACCCTTCCAGCTCAATTTATGATAGTATGGAGAATTTTTGGGATTATGGTCACATAGGAGTGTTGTTAAAGGAGAATATTAAGAAAAGCTGAATAAATTTTTTTATTTCTCGAAGGGAAAATGCCTTCCTTTATGAGGGTAATATTCTAACCTCCGGGGATATTTGAAATGCTTCTGGTCACATTAAAAATTTTGAAAAGGAATTAATAGAGTGCAAGAATTGCAACAAGAGAATGGAGATTGAAGAATGTAAAAGCAACAAGTGTTCCTATTGTGGATCAGACGCATTGACTGAGGGAAAAACATTCAATATGCTTCTCAAGACAGACAAATATTACCTAAGACCGGAGACGGCTCAAAATATCTTCGTAAATATAAAACCAATCTCGATTAAAAATCAACTTAAACTTCCTTTCGCTATTGGACAAATTGGTAAATCTTTTAGAAATGAAGTATCTCCTGGAAAAACTATCTTTCGAACTAAGGAGTTCGAACAATTAGAATTTGAGGAGCTTGTATATCCGCCGCAGGCGCAACAAGCTTTGGAGTTACAGAAAGATGAAATTAAGAATTTCTTAAATCAAGTATTCTTATTTAAGGATGACTCTATTTCTTTCCATACAATCACAGGATCAGATTTGCCTCACTACTCAAAACTCAATTGCGATATCTATTATCCATTTGAGTTTGGGCATGAGGAAGTATGGGGTATCTCAAATAGGGGCGAATTTGACTTAACTGCTCACCAAAATGCCTCAGGAGTTAAATTACATTTTCAAAATCAAGATAATACTGAAACACTAATACCATACATAGTAGAACACTCAGTCGGCCTGAATAGGCTTATGCTGGCTTTAATCACAGAAAGGTTAATTCAATCGGAGGAGAGAGGATGGAGTATTTTATCTTTACCTATAGGTCTCTGCCCCTTCAAATTCGCTATACTTCCCTTAACTAAAAGCCAAAAAGATGAGGCCTATAAACTTTTTCTATGGTTGAAAAGTTTATATATTTCCGTAACTTTTTCAGAGAAAGGGTCAGTCGGGAAGAGATATAAGGAACAAGACGAAATTGGCACGCCCTACTGCCTAACCATAGACTTCGAGAGTGGAGACTGAAAGTTAGATTCTTTTTCCTTAACGGTTAGGGAGAGAGACAGTGGGAAGCAAGAAAGAATACTAAAAGAGAAAATAAAAGATTATGTATTAAAAACTCTTGACTTGCCAGCAGAACTTCAAACGGGGAAAATATAAGGTAAAAGAAGTCATCCAGAATTATCTCCCCCTCGAAAAGAGGGGGAGAAATTACTGGGCTTTATGCCCTTTTCATGATGACAATCAAGCCTCTCTATCCGTCTCCGAGGAGAAAAACATTTTTAAATGTTTTTCCTGTGGAGTCTCTGGAGATGCAATCGCATTTATCATGAGGCGGGAAAATGTCTCAATACAGCAAGCATTTTTTAAAGCTCATGAGATCTTAAAACTCCCTCCAAAGGAGCTTAAATTTCTCCCGAAAAAAAATTATGAAGAAGAGCTCAAGGAGAGACTTCTATTGTTTAACAAATTTATCTTGGACTTCTTTGAGAAGTCTCTCTATTCCACTTTAGGGAAAGATGCCCTATTCTATCTTACGGAGACAAGAAAACTTACCAGAGAAATTATTTCTTTTTATCACTTAGGTTTCGCTCCGACAGGAAGCGAAATTCTGCAAACTATAGACAGCGTAAGAAAAATTTCTACACAGTTTCAATTTATAAATCATGAATTTTTACTTCAGACTGGATTATTCAAATTTAGGGAAGGCGGAAGAGATGAGATTTTTCCTATTTTTTCCAATAGAATTGTCTTTCCTATTTTTTCCTTGCAAGGAGAGGTTTTAGGCTTTAGCTCCAGAACCTTAGAAAAAAAATCTTTCGATGCTAAATATTTGAATTCCAGGGAGACAAGCCTATTTAAGAAATCTAATCTGATTTACAACTTGCCAGCACTACGCCAGCTAGAGAAGTCCTCTTTTATATATTTGTTTGAAGGATTTTTCGATGTGTTTTCGGCGAAAATGCTGAGCCCGAAAATCGCACCTCTTGCATTATTGGGAAGCGAATTATCAGATCAGGTCATAAATCAAATATCTCAATTAGGATTTCAAAAAATAGTTTTAGCCTTAGATAATGATGAGGCGGGTCTAAATGCTTCACTAAAGATTTTTAGAAAAATCATTACCTCCGGACTAACTCCTTATATGTTGCCATTAAATGTTTTGAAAGAGAAAGATCTTTCGGAAATATTCTGTCAGAATCCAAATTTTCAACTTCCTGAGCCTATATTATTCACAGAGTGAATAAAACATAACTGATCAAGTTTATTCAAAATGACAGGAAATATAAATTTGTTACAACTTAATCAATTAATAAATTCACTTTTAAGTTCAATGTTTCTTTCTTTTCCCGGAACTAGCAACTTACTACTTAAACGAAAAATTTCACCTACAATGGCCTTAAAGGCTGTTGAGAATATTTTTAACCTCTACTCATTAATTCCATTGACAGAAATAGAAAAAGGGAAAATTAGTATCTTTAAGTCCAAATACATTGAGGCTATTAATTTAAACGATTTAGACAGAAGTATAGCTACCGACACAATTCTTTTAGAAAAGGAGGTTTTAGAACAAAAAGAAAGTAATTTATTAGATTCCTTTAAAGAGGTTTTAATTCTTTTTGAGAGAGTCACTCAATCGAACACTTCAGCTCTTTTCTTACAGGGGCAATTAAAAAGCTGAAAATCCGAGTTATTGGGAAAATATTTACGGGAATTTCAATTTATCCTTAAAGTTGAAGACCAGGCATGAATACAAGAATTAAATGAAAAAATAAGAAACTTTTCGCGAAAATTGACCCCTATCAGAAATGCAGCTGCTTTCAGCCAAATTTCTCAAGATTTATTTAGCTTTTTAGAGTTATATTATTCCTTAATTCACTGTCTAATTGATCAGGCGACTCAATTTTTAAGGTCAGAGATTAATATTTCTGCGGGAAATGCCCTTCCCGCCTTAAGGGATATTTCTGAAGACAAAGAGAATTTGAATAATCAAGTGAAAAAGGTGTTTAAGGAGCTAATAAGTTGAGAGCAGAATTATCAAAATCGATAACTAAATTTCTACGATCTTTTTAAAAACAGCTCTTACATAAAAAGTTCTAAGGCCCTTTTAGGGCCTTAGATCCAGCTTAATCTCTAAAGATTATTTAAAAAATGTATTAATTTTTATGACTTTATTAATAAAGTTAAAAATTAACAAAATGAAAAAATGTATTACCTTCAGTGTCATATTGAAAAAATATATAAAAATTATGTAATTGCTGAATCGGGCAATATAGGCTACAAAATTTATCTACCCTCTACAAATTTACTAAGAGAAGGGGAAAAGGTAAAGATTTATATTTTTCAGGATTTCAAATTAGAGGTTAAAAATCAAATAAGCCTTCAGCTATTTGGCTTTCTAAGAGAGGAAGAATATAGATTATTTCAACTCTTACTAACTATAAAAGGAATTGGTTGTAAAACTGCACAAAGTATGATATCTAATCAATGAGATCAAATCTTAATTTTGGCTGAAAAAGAAGAGAGATTAGGGTTGGCTGAAATGAAAGGCTTTAATTTAAAGCTTGCAAACTCCTTTATTCATGCCCTTAAAACTTCTAAGTCTGTAAAACAAACAATATTGGCGATTCAAGCCATTGATGATAAACACGGTGAAAGCAAAGGAATTTCTTCATCCTATACTGAGAGTGAGGTTCTTATATCATTAATCGAAATTGGTTATTCTTGAGAAGCATCTAAAAAAGCCCTACAAAATGTCAAAAATAATAATCTTCAAGCCAAAGATATGAATGCAATTATTAACGCTTGCCTAAAAGAAATGCCTCATTTTTCACCAACTTTATAAATTTACCTATATTAATTCAAGATGTTCAACTTTGAATTAACTAGGTCTCGACCATCATCTTTACAGGAGTTTATAGGAAAACCTGAAATTGTTAAGAGTCTAAAGATTGGAATAGAAGTCTCCAAGAGGCTTAATAAGCCATTAGAACATACCCTATTTTATGGGCCTCCTGGAGTAGGAAAAACTTCTTTAGCCCAAATAATCGCTAATGAATTGGGTGTAAACATCAAGATTGTTCCGGCTACTAATATTCAAACACTGCCAGATTTAATAGGAGTGTTGAACTCACTAAAAGATTTTGATGTTTTGTTTATAGATGAAATTCACAGCTTGAAATTGGAATATTCAGAGATGATTTACTCAGCCTTAGAAGATAATGTCCTAGATTTACTAGTCGGAAAGAACTACAATTCCAAATCTATCAGAGTCCAATTACCGAAATTTACCTTAATAGCTGCAACTACAAATCTAGGAGCTTTACCTAAAGCGTTAGAGGAGCGATTTGGATATATTTTCTTCATGGATTGCTATAGCGATCTTGAAATAACGTCCCTAATCCAACAATTATGTTCTAAGTGAGAGTTAAAACTCCACAAAAAAGAGATAGAAGTTATCGTCTCCAACTCTAGAGGAATTCCTAGAAATGCTAAAAGAATTCTAAGAAGAGTGTTAGACTACAAAACTATTAGGAAGAACTATTCCTTACAGGAAATAATTAAAGAATGTGGCTTCACCTTTAAGGGTTTAACTGATGTAGATTTAAAGTATTTAAATTTTTTAAGAAATAGCCATTGCTTTCTTTCTGGAGTGCAATCAATCGTTCAAGGCACAAATATCGATGAGTCAACTTTAATTAAAAAAATTGAACCATTTTTGGTATTTAAGGGATATATCTCAAAAACTGTAAAGGGTAGATTATTGACACAAAATGGTCTAAATTTGTTAAATGATTATTTTGACTATCAAAATAACAAGAAAATTCTGTTCTAAGTTTCTGATCAGAAACTCTTAACCTTAACATCTTCAATATCTAAAGACACATTTTGTTAATCCAATCAATATTTTCTGGAACATTCGTTATATTGATTCCAACAAAATCGCAACTTCATGTTCAACTCATGAATTGGTTTATAGAAAGCATTTAAGCGCTGAATTATTGATTCTTGCGTCGATAAGTCAGGCAATATTATCTCGAAATCTTCAATATCTTGTGTATTCTTGAGAGCTTCAGTAGTTAGGCTATCTGCCCCTAACACTTGAGAATTCGCGGCGCATAGATAGTAATAAAGAAATCCTGGCAAGACAAATTTTGAATTGGTTTTTACCTTTCAACACCTTTGAATAGAAATAGCGTTTGGAGGCTCCAATGCCATTTCCAGCCTAGCTCTTGAATCTAAGTCATTCCAATAACAATACAACTCAGGCTCCGAATAAGTGTGTTCTTCCTGCTCAGAATGTGACTCTAAATCAATGCAAGAATTAAATAATCAGCAAGAAACGCTTGAATTTTCATTTTTCAAGCTCCCGGACAATTCAATTTCTTCTAAATGACAAATTTCTCGCAGTTTATGCAGAGCTCTATCGCCTTCAACATTAGAATTTTGTTGATNGTTGATAAATTATCGGGTTAAGTAAACTCTTAAGGCATTCCAAGTATTTCTGATGAAAGGCCTCGAATTCATAACTCAATAATGCAATTTTTTCAATTATTGCATTCATCTGTAGAATGGCTTCTTTTTGTCTAGCAAGGGAAGGGAAAGAAATTTGTACCTTTTCCAAAAAACCTTTAATCTCCGAAACATCTTTTCCGCTCAAACTTATTTCTTCTCTTAACTTGTTTCGTTTAAAAATTAGAAAATGATAGAGAAATTCCCTCTTTATTTGCTGAGTATCAACAAACAATTTAACAACTTCCTCGGAAATATAGAAATTCATATTTAAAAGATTTATGCCCGCTTCTCCAGAAATGAGGGATAAAACTACATCTCCTTTATAAACAACAGCTCTATTTAAGTTATTGTCTTTTTTTGGCTTAGTATATGAAAGCTGGTGTATGTTAATTCCAAAATTTTTAATGTTC
>LNAC01002385.1:4102-15766 GCA_002007465.1 Ailurus styani | reverse complement strand
CCGTTCTGTAGGTCTGAACGCAGGTCAGCATCTTCCCTCTTAGCGGTGGTATTCTCACCCACACCGTCCTCTGTTTTAATTTCGGCTTTAGAAGGAACCGTTTGTTGGGTAGTGGCTGTTGCATTACACATCGGCGCTTTGCCCGTTGTAGCCTTTTTCACAGTGGAATTAACGGTGTGATCGGAGGTCACGGCCGTGGTCCCCTTTGTAGATCTTCCCTTCTTAGAGTTTCGACCCTTGCCTTTGGGATTGAAAACCTTGTTGAAAAACTTGATCTTTTCCTTTTCTATCTTGGATAGGTCAAGGGAACAAAATTTCACCACCACGAAGGGACCTGTTGGCGACTCGTGCGTGACCATCGGTAGACCCAGATGTATAAGCTTACGGTGAAACACATAGAGCGTGTAACTGGGCTCGCTCTTGACTTCGCTGTCCTCCTTTCGGAAGAGACCCCCGTGACGTATACCGGCAGGTGTTACCAGGAAACGGCCGTCGGGCGACCAGTCAAGCCTTCGGAAAAATGTGGAAAGCTCCTCACTCATGAAAACGGAACGACTGTACCTCACGTCATCACTTTCCATGCCAATGGATTCCTTGATATCCGATTGGTCCTTTGCCGACCGCAGGACAAGGATGCTCTTCCATTGCTTTTCGTTCCGTCTCTTCCATATACGCAATGTCTGGTCTTGCCCCATGGATGCCAGTAGAAGGTTTTTGGGACACATAGCAACTCCCTGAGCGAAACTCGTGTGACCCTCGAAGTGGCGGATCTTTCCAATACCCTCCACAAAGGTGTCAATCAGAGATATGTGCCCATCCTCCGTCGAAACCGCCAGCAATCGTCCATCCGGGCACCAGCTGATGCTGTTTACCACATGCGAAAGCCTGCATCACAGAGTGAGATACAAGCTATCATAGAGAGTAACAAGTCGCACTTTTGTATGGTCCTCGTATGTTATAGATGCATTTGACCAACAAAACATTAAATTACGGTTCAAACATTATGGTCAACAATATGCAGTTCATCTCTTTAATGCACCTACCTGTAGTACTGGAACCTCGAATAATGCTCCTCAAAGTCACGAACAGCTCCATCAAGCAGAGTTTCGACATTCTCAGACTTTGACCATAAAAAGATACATCTGTCTACACCGATATTAACCTAGGCACCAAATAGTGGAACATATAACATATGGTCCAACTTGGTCGTCACGCAATGCAACATTAGACAACGAAATTGTTCATCATAACTCTGTGAAGTGCAACAAGAGACGTTACAAATGCATTTATAGACATCCATATAGACCAAATAATTGTAATAGGAGCGCGGGGAACCTACCTTCACCTCCTGACGCTAACACAATGCCGTTAGGATTCCAGCGCACAGCGTTTACCTCACCGATATGGCCAACAAGACGTGCCAATACCTTCACAGTAAATGGCGCCAACGTTTTATCGGCATTACCATCCTCCACTCCTGGTTTAGCGACCAGATTCTCCAGAGAGAGGATGCTCTTGTCGCTGTGTGTAGCATACTGCGGAGCGTTATCGTGAATCGCCACCTGCCAGATATGAACGAATTCATCCGCACCCCCTGTGGCAAGGTTGAAGGTACGCGTAGCGCCGCTCGGAGGACCCGCTGGAAGCGGCTGGAAGTCCAACGAATATACACGGTCGCACTGCTTGTTGTCCTTGCTATGCCATAGTATTTGGGGCAGGAAAACCAGTGGCATCTTCAACAGACTTTTTTACTAATCTTAGTCTGTGAATCCAACAGACTTGGTGCTCTTAGGAGCGATAAAGGCAATGGTCGCCAGACTGGGGCCGATGGCAGTCTACCTTCCACTGTAGTCACCCTCTGTTACGGGTCTAAAACAGACCGTTACGCATAGAAGAGCTTTTAATCTATTCTGTAGATGTAACGTAGGTATATAGTAGCGCTGGCATGTTGAGGCAAAGAGCGTTATCCATCGGCAGCCTACTCATCCACCGGGCTGTGTCGCTGCCTTATAGAAGAACATATGTGCAGCGCTTTTCTTCACACAGTGAGGCTCAGCCGAGGAGTGTTAGCGTCTTGAAGCTATTTGGAGGTATTTCTCTGGTGCTGTCTGGCTCTGGGCTCTACTATGCTTACCGCGAAGATATGTTACCATTCATATCGCCAGTGCCCCTGGAGCAGGTTTGTTGCTGCATGTAACGAACAGTCCAGTTCTAAATGCAGGAATTAGTTGATGTGTATGTGGTATAACCGTATTGGTCCCCTATATCGTATCATCTATGGTCATCATGTTCTGTTAATCTGGCATTCATCGTTACTTCAGATCGACGAAAAGAGGTTCGACAGCGCGGATGACTTGGTTGTTGTGTTACTGGGCTCATGCAAATTGAGCAAATACCCAAAGTTGCAGGTGGAAAGACTCAGAACCGTACTCCCCAAGGGTGTAAAGCTGTACTACACCTTCAAGGAGGGGACGGATAATCGCAACCCACCCCTAATGCTATATAAGGGCATGCGCAAGCAGTTCTACACAACAACAGATCTGACCAATCAATCGCAATGTGACGATCTGGCTGCTGAAATGGCAGAGTTTTTCAGGCCAGTGTCGCAAGATTACGGCACTCTCAAGCAGGACCCCAACATACCGGAGTACGTCACATATGATACCTTCCAGGAAAGGGTCATAAAAGAGGCAAGGCCCGATGAACCCATTATCCTGCAGCTGTATGAGGAAAGTTGCTTCCTCTGCTTCCTTATGAGGCCATTCATAAACAGTGTCAACCGACACCTCAAAGACATTAGGAGTCACGTGCGCATCAAGCGCTTAAACATCGAACGTAACGACTTCCCCAAGGGATGCCATGTAACTAGGGCGACTCCTACCTTCATTTTGTATGAGGGAAAGCCTCATGGGACCCGGTGGTCGGAGTTCAAGCCGCAAGAATTTGTGAAAAAAATTGTAGAAGTGGCAAAAATGGACACCCAAAGTCAAACATATCTGGAGAATCTCAGTGAGGATATTTCGCGCCGCTTTATGCTGTTTGGGCGCTGGGCAAGGTGGCTGGCTCAATCTCAGGTTATACAGGAGTCGGTTCTTACCAAACGTCAGGTGGACCGAGATGAAGTGTACTCACGGGCCATCAAAATTCTCATGGATATAGACATGGGGAAGACTGACGACCTCGAAACGAACCTCAAGAGTCTTAAAGGCGAAATCACCTCTGCAGAGCAGGATTGCATCGCAATAGCACAGATTCAGGCCCGCGAAATCATAAAGGCCGAGAGTCGACTACGCGGTGGAACTAACAGCTAATAATGTAGTTATATGTAAGCATAATACACGTTTAGAGGTTGTTGGGCACCCTTGGTACCCTCATCCGGGGTACCTTCACGTGCGCCATCATCTCCCGAATCATGCGAGCATGCCGACGCTGAGTTTCACTTTCGAGCTCAAGAGGCGGTCTGGAAACTTGCATGCATATCTGAGGTATCGGTCGACGCTCTTGGATGCACGTGTTGACCCTTTTGAACTCGTTGTATATGCTCTGCCACATGCTGATGGTAAAGGGGTTCACATTCTTCCCAGTGATGGGGCACTTCATGACCAAGACACCCAAATGGTTCTCGGAAATATCGTTAGTGTAGAGGTCGATGGTCGACCCCCGTCTTCCCCCTTGAAATCTTTTGTCACTGTAGAAGCGAAAAAAGTCGAATAGCAGTTGCGTGAGCGATTCCGTGTTGTGACCCAAATAACCGCATTTGGCGAAAATCTCCCTGAGCATTTTGTGCCATACTGAGCCAACAACATACCCAGAGTCGGTCATGAACACGCCCCCCGATTCCTCATCAGAGGACTGTTTCTCGACGTCCTTATATAGCGGCAGGATGGGTGGTGATCGATTCTGCAGGAAAAAGAAGAGCTGTAGGATGAGGGTATATGAGCTGAGAGTGCCCTGCGATCTGTTATTTATGCACCTGCATGTAGCCCAGTACTTGATGAACCGCGCCAGCTTCACCACTCTGTAGTCGAGTCTCGCCATTGCTTTCACGAAACGCGTATTATCCAGTGCAACCGTGTTGTTGATGGATATGTCGCAGAAATTGTGGTTGTCCTGGTTGTGCAGCTGCAACATGTGATACAGTTGCGACGACTCCTACCTTTGCGATGGGTACTTTGGCAGAAATGATGGTAATGTTCGATATTATGCTGTTATGTGACAGTGTAGAACGGATCTGTACACAGATTATACTTGATGGTGGGACATTCGTACCAGGTTAAGTTTGGACAGCCAATGTCTCTTGGAGTTGCAGTTGGGGATTTCCAAACACATGTCGACATCGCTCCCACGTACCCTAGTGAATATTAGATGCAATAACAAAACACCTACCAAAGTCCGTTTTCACATGATCCAAACGTATGCAGCGTCCCATTTGTTGCCTTCTCGAGTGTTGGTTTCAGACTGAGGATGGTGGTGGTAGAATGTGATAACGTAACATACCTCTTGATTAGATCCTGCTTCTTACGGTACTGTTCGAGTGTAGGACTGAGCGTATGATTGTGGAGCACGTTTAATTCCCATAAAAATTGCCGTTCGTAGAGTGTGTCACAATCATGAAGTGACCGAACTGTATTACCTGTCCATAGATTGTCGCTGACCTCCTTGCAAATCTTATTATAAATCGATATCTCATGTTGCTTCAACCGCCCTAAAACCCAAGTGTTTACATGATGCGTGGCGGAACTCACCCATGTCCTTCCAAATGTATAACATCAGCGCAGAGAACTCATGATGTTGGCTCAGGCTGTTCTTATGGCACAAGTCGAGCAGTTCTAGTTTATCGCAGGGACTAAACTCATTCCCACAAACTGAGTGGAGCTCTAGAAGCATGTCACATAACTCTCCACCCCCGGGATGAGCCATGGGTTCTCTTTCGACGTAAGCGGCATCGCTGGAATAGCCGCGTGCATGGTGACATAACCTCGGAAGCCTTGAGACATTAGACGAGATGTGATCACACACAGCATGTTGCGCTATTGAGAGCTTATCTATAGGTACTCTACCTGAAATCACACCTCTTGGGACCCCTTTGCCGTGAGGGCCAACATAGAGACGTCGACAAGGTTTGTGGTACCTGCTAAAAATCGATAGCATATACATTTGGTGCGATAATACAATATCCTTCCACTAGAGTGGACAGGAAAATTTAGACTAGGCGTATACACCGCCGGTAGATTATATAAGGGAGTAGACAGCACAATGAGAAGAAACTAGAGGCGATGATACCAACTGTAACTCCTAGATTAATGGTGAACTCAATTAGTATAGTGACGATAATATGGTGTGTAATTCGGAACAAATGTTCAAGGTGTAAGAGATATCGCTAATTCTTAGACAAAGGTCGTTGTGTGTTACAGTAACATTGGTGCATAGAGAATAATTGGCGGCAGAATAAAAGCCATTCATTCAAACTTCTTAATGCATATGTATGTGGAATCTCGTTAGGAATAATTGATAAGGCAGAGATTAGTGAACTGTGGTTCCATGGACCATGATGGAATCCAGTAAAGAGGGGTGAATATAGCGCAGATTCCACCTGCATGCAACACGCTAAGGTCTAATTAATATCAAGGTGGCGGGATTGCTTATAGAGTTTAGCATAACAACCTGGAACAATCTTCATGGGGTCTATCATAACCTTCTAGCGATGACGATGCTCAGTTGAAGCCCGTGGACGCGACTCCCAGTGTGTATATGCGTTACTATTTTGACTGAAATTCTTATGGCGATGCTACGTTATGTGTCAGTGCTTATCATTGCCGCCCTCAACGCGGGACACGTTCTGGCCCTCAGGGGTTACGGCCATAGGCCTTCCGTCGGATACACTATTCGAGAGCTGACCTACGCGACAATTCACACACCGAAAGTGGTATCTGAATCCTCTGCATTCGTCGCAAACCACAATGCGAATGCCACTGGATTCGCGAAAAACACACGAACCTCAGCAAGGGCGCTTAGAGCCAAGCCTAAGGAGATCATCCTGGCCGATGAATGCAGAAACAACCTACTTGGTGGTGTGACCACTGTGGCCGACACTGTACGTGTTACCCTGGGTCCAAGGGGACGCAACGTCCTTCTCGAGAAGGAATATGGCTCTCCAATAATCGTCAACGACGGTGTTACCATTGCGCGTAACATCGAACTAGCAGACAGAAAGATGAACGCCGGTGCCAAGCTGATACAGGAAATTGCAACGACGTCAGATGACCGTGCTGGTGATGGTACAACGTCAACATCGATCCTTGCCGCCGAAATTGCGAGGAAGGGGGTGGAGTATGTCAACAAGGGACACAACCCTATCCCAATCCAAAAGGGTATACAGAAGACATCTAAACTAATCATAGAGGAATTAAAGAGTCTTAGCAAGCCAGTGAACGGATACAATGATCTCCTCAACATCGCTACGGTTGCCACAAGTGGTAACAATGTGATGGGGCAAGTGATTGCAAAGGCATTCGACAAGCTTGGAGCTAACGCCGCCACTGTCCTCGAGGAAAACCCAGCTCTAGAGGACGAACTGGACTTCACCGAGGGTTATACATTTGACCGTGGTTTTGCAAATCCCTACTTCCTCCTAGGAGAGGAGAAGGACAGCATCGAATGGAGTGCTCCTCAGATCCTCATTTCGGATGGGAAAATTGAAACAGCACAGTCAGTTCTCCCCATATTGGAACATGCCGCAAAGAGCAAGACGCCACTTGTAATCATCGCAGAAGACTTTGGGCCGGATGCTATGCAGACGTTCATCATCAACAAGATGCGCGGCATGCTTAAGGTCGTGGCAGTCAAGGCTCCGTCGTTCGGTGAACGTCGTAAAGATTATCTTCAGGATATAGCCACTGCCACGGGCTCGACATTCGTTTCACAGGATGTTGGAATAAGCTTCAACGACCTCACCGTTGACATGCTTGGAATGGCCAAAAACGTGGTTATAAGGAAGGACCGCACCTCCATCCTTACACTCCCACAATTCATCGAGCCAATTAAACGCCGGATCACCTCACTTCTCAACGAAAAGGAAAAGAGCACATCATCCTTTGACAAGCAAAAACTTGGCGAGCGTATCGCGGCCCTTTCAGGTGGTATCGCCAGGATCAGGATCGGTGCAGCCACCGAAACGGAACTCAAGGAAAAACGCCTCAGATATGAAGATGCCATCAATGCAGTTAGAGCTGCCATGGAGACAGGTTATGTACCTGGTGGTGGGGTGTCATACTTGCAAATGCAGTCGCCACAATTCACCCAAAAGGTAATGAAGAGCATTGAAGATTCAGTTAATGAGGAGTTGAAACCTAAGGATCCAGAACTCGAGGGAGAGCCTGATGAGGACGTTGAAAGCGAAATAGAACTAGAGAAGGCCGGTGCCAAGGTAGTGCTAGACGCTATGTCAATTATCACACAACAAATCGCCGACAATGCGGGAGCTTCCGGTACTAAGGTTGTGGAACGCATCAAGAACAGCGGTAAACCGTTTGGATATGGGTGGAATGCCAAGAACAATAGCTATGGTGATATGATAAGACAGGGAGTCATCGATCCTACAAAGGTGATTATGAACGCCGTGGAAAACTCTTGCTCAGTTGCCGGTCTTATCCTCACCACCGAAGGTATGATGGTTGAGAAGGAGGTCGAAAAGAAGAAGGATGAGCAGCAGACCATGGAGGATGCATACGAATGATCTCGGGCAATTGTATAGATACATGCAAAGCCACATTCTAACGTGAAATATCACGACAACGAACCGATTTAACACATCATTGAAGTTCGATATTCATCGTGTCATGTGCTTCCCACATTAGTGCATTGCTGAGGTTCAACATTCTAACGATGAGTGGCCATATGTAAGGCCCTCCATACCGTCACCTGTAGATATCCAAAGAGTCATGTCGTTAGGAATTGTGTTCTCAACCCAATGAATAGCATGGCAACATGTATTTAGCCTTTGGTATTTGGAGAGGCGTAAGCCGAGCCCCTCTTTGGAGAGACGCAGCAAGTCGACGTGTTCACTGGTGAGCACTGTAAGGAGAAAGATAATGTCGTCCGTGCAGCAGCATTGTGTGGGATCAATGATATATGGAGGGCGCGTAAAGTCGTTCCATATTAAAGCCCATTTTAGAGCGACTACATGGGCACCAACGAAGAAGGATGACATCGCGATGTCGACAATGCCAGCATCAGTGGCACCGCCATATAATTTTGACAACGATGTAGAATTTGAATCATCCTTGTATGTAGCAATGTGGTTACATTCGTCTGGCATATTATACGGTGTTGTTCCCAATGTTTCATTGACTTCCTCTTCGTTGCACTTTTGATCGGATTGAGGTGATGGCATACTTTCCATTGTCCCGCTAATTGTATTGCTTTTGACACTAATATGATTGGATGCTTCACCACCTGATGCTGATGGACATTTGTTACCTCTCACAGCATAATGTACCGCGTTGTAGATATGCAACATGCTGATTGTATACACGTATCCGTCGTTAGTACCTATTGCGATGAATTCCGCTAGAGCGTTCAGACACGTTTCCCCATTTAGATTGAACAAGTTCTCGTTGTTAGTGGAAAGGTACCTGTTGATCTGATTGTACTGTTTTGGGCTTATCTGGACTGAGGTGGCCTTTCCTTGGGTGCGTATACGTACCTGTTGACCAAACCTCATGAACGTAACATTATCATCATTAACCTTTGGAATGTAAATATCCATGTACATGTGATTGTCACGATGGCGTAAGACACTGAGCGATTCCCGCACATTGCAGAAATTAGTAAGCGTTGGATACTCGAGATCCTTTTCGAAATAAGCTGATAGAGGCCATTTAATGGTAGATATGATACATATAGTACCGACAGAATGTTCCATTCCGTGTGAGTGAGACATCGCTGTTTCTCCATTCTGCGTCTCAGCGTCCATGTGCTTATCAGCACTTGTGACCTCGGAAAACTCCTGGTTCGTGTATCCATTTTTATACCACCTATAACCCTCTCCTAAACTACAGAGAACAGTTGGAGCCTTGAAGTTGCGTTCCACAACTACGAACCGTACATTCTCACCAGATCTCCCAACCAGAATGGAATGGTACGGGGATTTAGCCAGGGTCTTCCAAATGCGGNCGATGTAGAGTGCATCTTATGAGGTTCATAGTCCTTAACAGCATCAACTAATACCCATGTGAGCTGGTGTACAGCCCTGTTGAACTTGAACAAAAAAGTAGTCTTTTTCAACCCCAGGTTCTCAGCTTCGAGGAAGAGGAGATGAACGGACCCATCATAGAGGCCCACAGATATGAGCGATGGTAGTCGCGGATGGTGCTCAATGCAACATATGGCACTGTTGAAAAGGGATCGGTAACGCGCTAAGATTAGATTCTTGACTTCTTCGTCTCCCAGCCTCCAAGATAACTGTATAAAAGACGAGGGAGGTTGCGATAAATCGTTGGAATTGTCGCACTGCAGTGTCATTGCAGTGCCGTTTTGAGGTCGTTCGAAGGTGTCTAGAACGTATAGGTCGCCTTCCTTTGTGCCGCAGAGTACCATATTCGGCTGCAGGAAGGAACTAGCCATGACGCTAAACTCCATGGTGCCAGAAGGTTGAAACCAGGATTATATAGATGTGACACCTCGTCATGCGGCGTTTGTAACGCAATTTTTAGCGTGTATAGTGGTGTCTTGATTGCAAACATGACCATAGACTCCAACTTTAGCCCATCCTAGGGAAATGGAGGTACCATATCAAGTGAACTAACTGTCAAGTGTACACATTGTGCTATTTTACATTATTGAACACCGATTGTTTGGTCGACGGTGCTACTTTGAATACTACGACACCCTATGTTTGGAAGGCTACACAAGCCAAAGAATATGGGCTCAATACAACCAGTGAATTAGCGTAATGCAGAGTTAACCAGACTCTAGTGCATACATCATGCGCTTGTATCGTTACAGATGGCGCCTTTCGCGTCTTCGCAGTCGCGAGTCGATATGCTTTATGAACTGCAGTTTCTTGCGCTTATCCTCAATGGACGATTTCCCGCTACACGAAGATGCACAGGTACGCGAAAAAATGTCCGCATCCTTCTTAAGTATGCGCTTGAAATGCGATCGGATGTGTTTTGATTGCGATAGGAATGTTACACGGCGTGCTTCCTGTATGTCCTTCTCGTTCTCCTTGACAAGCTCAAGATCGAAGTTGGTTATAGTTTTTAGATTCTTCCTCTCGTTGCGAAATCTTTTGCGCAACGCGGAATTAGCGAGGTACCAGTCCCCACTATTCACTTCATTTCTTTTCAATAACTCCTCCAGCTTGTCGTTGATCCCGTTGACCGCTGCAGCATCGGTGACATCTGACACCCGATCTTTGGAGGGGTGGTAACTCTCGTGTCCAATGTCTGATGGCAAATTCCGCGCTTTAACAACGTCGGTATGCGACGAAACAGATCCTGTATCTCGGTTGAGCCCACCGGTATCGGCCTTTGGTGGAGATCGTTGACCATCCAGCGCGATACATTCCAGTTTGAACAAGGGGTTTGACAACAGTTGTTGCTTTGTAGAATGGTCCAAACCAAGTTCCGCTGTCTCCGCATCAACCGTGTCAAATGCCTCTACCTTTTTCCGCACACCTGCCTTACAGAGATATTCCGTGTTTTCAGGATCGGTCTGTATAACGATGGGATTGTGGCAGTACTGGCAGCTCATTAAAAATGCATAGATGGTGGTGGAAAAGTATTTTCCCACTGCCTTGCGCTCAGCGTCAAAACGCACGCCCTTTGCGATATAGCCTTCACATTTCAAACATATCACCTTGAATGGCATCTCAAAACGGATGACCGCGCCCCGGCCGGATCCACCGGAAAACGGTGCCAAACCATCCACATCAGTCTTGAAATAACCCGTATCATCGCCTGTAGCAGGCTCTCGGTATTTTAGTGATGAGTTCTTGAAGTAATTGCGCACTCGTTTTTGTGTTTTGCGCATCCGCTGGCGCTGTTCCGACCATGTCGCCTCATCGGGCGGATAGTAAAAGTTGTCTGCTCGTGCTGCCTTAAGGGTCGACATTTTGTATCACTTTTGGGTCAAAACGAGTTTATGGCCCTGTGGCGCCATGATGGAAATACGGTAAGCAAGAGGGTCTATATCACGCAATATTTAATCGCGCTTATGCAACAAGCGATCTAAATATTTCGACATTAAAAAACATATGGCCCATGTTGTGATAAATGGGTATATGGTGCCATAAAGTTGCAACGTACCATACACATCTGGTAAACATGGATATACTTAAATTCCATTTATCATGGGATTTAAGTATAATATACAGCGCGTAGCTGGCATGATAGCTCAATGCTGTAGCCTGCCTGTAGCGCATCGCAGCTTTCTCTTGGGTTACTCGACAGTGACACGTACAACAGAAGGGAGGAACAAACCATGTATACGTGTCGCAAATGAGGCAAAAACGAGACAAGAAACAGTTTTGAGGATTAGAAAGGGAATTGTAGAGCTAATAGATGGCTCCAAATGTGACGACTTTGAGACCGATATGCAGCTGGAGCTATTGTCATCCATACCTCAAATTGACAAAAACAGTTTCAAAAACTACATAGAGAT
>LNAC01002384.1:3247-15794 GCA_002007465.1 Ailurus styani | reverse complement strand
GAGCCAGGCCTCCCGGAACGCTCTGTACTGTCTTTGCCACTTTTCTGGAAGTTCGGAACTGCTCTAAAACTTAAAGTGCATCCTTGCAAAGCACTCAGGCATACCTGTGTGTCTGTGTCTGTGTCGCTGCATTACTCCCTGACTCTACCCCTTTGCCATCGCACGGGCTCGGGCTCTGTACTGGGCCCTGAAACTGAGCAGGTGAGTGTCTCAGGAGGGCAGGGCCTGGGACGGCTTCTAGGCACCCAGGACACGTGATGCTGGGCCCGGCACAGACCCGCGCTTCTACGTGTGGGCCCTGCACACAGATTACCCAGGCCTGACCCCCAGCTGTGCCGTTTGTTAGCTGTGTGACCTTGGGTAACTTACTTAACCTCTCTGGGGCCTGGTGTTTCTGCCTGTCAAATGGGGCAAGTACTGTACCTCCCTCAAGATGCCGCCTGCAGGTTCAATGAGCTGACACGATAGAAATACCGAGGACGGCACCGGGCACGTGTGGCGAAGGGCTCTGGGACGCACCAGCTCTCACTTCGAGGTTGACAGGGACACAGGTGTTGTCGGAGGAGTGAACAAACACTCGGCAGCATGTGACTGACTCCTGCTGCCGCAGAACCGCTGCTCATGGGGTCTGGCATCGAGCGGGGAGCTCTGGGGAACGTGCCCGTCGGGTGCACCCGGACGGCGGCTCTCGTCCCGTGCACGTCTGTGCTGCTTAGCTCACGGGACCGTGGAAGGCGGGGGCAGAGGGTTGCAGAGGGTTCCCAGCTCTGCCTCCTCGTTAGAGAAGAAGGACAGGTACTTTTATCTCTTTCCCATCGTTGCAGTGACTGTTAGGAGTAATGGGAATAAAAATGGAACAGCACAGGGAAGGGGCACAGGAGGGCTGCCAGGCTTCTGGATGCAAGAGAGGGTCGTGCTTGGTGCGGCTTCCCATTCCTGGCGCCCTTGGAGTTGGCCTGATCCTGCTCTAGGACACTGGGATCAGCGAGAGATCGTGATGGGGTCGCCGGATGGACGAGAAGGAGAAAGGCTGTCTGTACGCGGTGTTGGCCAGAATGCCCAGCTCCGGGAGCACCTAGCTCCGCGGTGGGGGCTGCGATCCGGTGGAGCTGCTGGCGCATCTGCCCTGTGAGCCGGACCCCCCACGCCTGGAACTGTGCCCTGGGAGCCCATGCTCATGTGCACTGGGGGGTCGGCACCTGAGCTCGGCCGGAGCCCAGATGCCCAACCGGAGAGTGTGGTGGGTTCACGCGGCGAAACGCTCTACAGCAGAACGGGACCCACAAAGCCGCACGCGGGTGCGCACGAGAAAACTGAACTCGGTGAAACAACACAGAAAACTCTAAAAACAGAGCTCGGAGGAGGGAAAGGCCCAGACATAAAAGAACGCTTACCGTGTGATTCCATTTATGTAACGTTAAAACACAGACAGAACTGCACTGTGTTGTTAGGGCCGTGTAATTAGATAGTAAACCTAGGAGGGAAACAAGGAAGCAATGGCCACAGGCGTCAGGGCGGTGGTTTCCCCCCAGGGGCGCAGCGGCTGCTCGGCGGGCGCGGGGGAGGCGTCTGCGTCTTGACCTGGGTGGGGGGACACACGGGCGCTCTCTTGCAGCGAGTGTCTCACATTTAGAGTACTTTAAGAAGTTACGATGTATGAGAGGGCCGAGGCCGCGTGAGTGCTCTTGAACGAATGTCCTAGAAAATAGTAGAGACCCTGGAGCCGCCCTCCAGACTGTGTCCCGGTGCGGTAGGCGTGGGATCTCTGGA
Organism: Ailurus styani; assembly: GCA_002007465.1. Lineage (NCBI taxonomy): Eukaryota > Metazoa > Chordata > Mammalia > Carnivora > Ailuridae > Ailurus > Ailurus styani. The sequence continues at coordinate 14,024 of LNAC01002384.1, read as the reverse complement.
GTGGACGGAAGAGACTCAGCACTGGTGCTGCGGCTTCGTGTCAGCAGGGCCTCCAGCAAGGCCCTGGACTTCTCGGAATCTCAGTTTGCCCATCCATAAAAGGGGAACAAAAATATGTACCAGGCCAAACAGTTGAAAGGACTGTACCTTGCCCAGTGCCTGGCGCAAACCAAACCCCAGCAGCAGCACTGATTAGCGGTGATGTTGGATTTTGACAACTGTGTGGGGTCACTGGATCCACGGATGGCCACCACCCGTTCCTTCCTTCCTGTACATTGATGTCACCTGCCCGTTAAGAATAGATTCTGCTCCCCTTGAACCTGGGCTGGCTGGCGCTGGTGAGCACGATGGCCAGTAGTAGCTGGCAGAAGTGATATCGAGGAACTTCTGAGTTCCTGCGGGAGGTGAGGCCGGAGGCTCGCTGGGGCAGGGTAACCCATCGCTGCAGAGTTGCTCCCTGGCTCCCGTGATGCCTAGGTCCTTGGGTGCATCGGGAGCCTGGGGAAGGTATTCATGGAAGTAGGAATGTTTCTGCCAAGCGGGAAGCCTGAGAGATGCCACAGCTGTCGGGCATGTTCTTAATTAGTTCCCCGAGTATTTCCTGAGCACAGGCTCCGTGCCGGGCTGCTGCGGCGTGCGGGGGGCGGGGAGGGGGCCCGTCCCTGTGACTGAGGGTTGTACTCCGTGGAAGGTAAGCTCCACAGGCACAGGTTGAGGGCAGGCCTCAGGCCAGCTCAGGGAGGAGCCGCACAATGGCCACTGTCCCGGGAGCCCCGTCAGTGAGAGGGGCATAGGGGCCAACGGGGTGTGAACTCGCAGCACGCTGCCTCCGCGTTTGCCAGCCTTGACTGGGGTCAGGATGAACGAAATCCCCCCAGCCGAGCCCACTTGCCACGTACATTAGGATACTCTTTCCAGAAGGAAATTCGATACATCTTCCCAAACTCAGAATGCTGGGTCGTACGACCCGGAAAGCCCGCTTCTAGAGCTCCATGCTATGGCTGTCCTGTCACTCACCACCCAAGAGCCTTGCATAGAACTATCCGCTGCAGTGTCGTTTATGACCGAAAGCCCCCCAGCTGAACGCCCATTGGTAGGGAGCTGCTTCGGTAAGTGCTGGTGCCTCCCCAGAATGAAATGCCGACAGCTGGGAAGAAAGGAGGAGGCAGTGCCCCAGGCTCATGGATGGGAAGACTCAGTATCCTAAAGACAACGTGTCCCGACTTACCTGATGTTTTCATTCAACAGAATCCCAACAGTCTCCGCAAGGTCTGCGTTTGGTTCTGGTGACCCTGATGAGCTGCTGCTTCGGTGTGTGTGGCTGAGCATGGGCCAGGGCAGGACTGTCACCAAAACGCATTTGAAGAACAAGATGGGGATCCTTTTCCTTGGATCCTTGGAAGAAGCTGTGGCAGAAGCAGGGACAGAGGATCAGGTGAGCGGCCAGCTGGCGCAGGAGGCTGGCCACGCGGCAGGGGCAGAGACTGGTCAATGTGGCTAATGTGGCTCGGAGTCAGTATACGAGATAGACTGGCCTCTGACATTGTGTCACTCTCCTGAGATCTGTCCCCGATGGCGGGAGATGCCACCTGATGAGCACAACCTTAGCATCTCTAGGAGAGGAGAAAACGGAGGAAGTGTTGGTTACGACCTCAGTGTGGGAGAAGATTTCTTACCTGAGATGGAAAAGGGCACACAGACCAGGAAGATATTCCTAAATCTGCTGGTACTTACAGTTTGAAACCCCCGATGAAGGAGCCCTGGGGCAGGATGAAAAGCCCAGCCACAGAGCAGCAGAGGACACTTACCAACGTACACGCGGTAGTGGGTTCGTGCCCAAGATGCACACGGACTCTCCATGTGTCAGTAAGAGCACGACTCCCTCCCTCAAACAAGCAGGGAAATGGGCGACATGTATGAACAGGAAAGTCCCAGCAGGGGAAATTAAAAAAAAAAAAATTCCATGAAAAGAAGCACGACCTTCGTATGAGGCTGAACCCCATGAAATCGCCATGTCCAGTCCGTGCCCAGGACCGAATGTTGCCACCGCCCCCGCCTTGGTCCCATCACAGGAATGGGGCAGGTGTGAGTTCCAGGTCAGCGGTCATGATGCGCAGCCCGACACACTGCCTTTTGCTGAGGATGGGGCACGGCAGGGGCGTTGGTGCTCTGCCCTGTCACGGGGCTGCGTGCAGTAGACGCTGTGCGGGCAGTTTGGTGTCTAGTCCACACCCACCCTCACGTCCTTCTTGGAGAAGCCACTGTGCAGCATTTCAGACAGTCATGCGTAGAGTCGCCATGCGATGCAGCATTCCACTCCTGAAGTGAAGACATCCCTTCCTATAAACTCGTGTCTGCGTGTGCTCACGGTGGCATTGCCTCTAGGAGCCTGGAGCTGGAAACCACTTGTGCTCCCATCAGCCGATGAGTAAGGATGGCCACATGCCACGGCCACACACTGGAGTGTCACTCTGCCGTAAAAAGGGATGGAGCTTGATGGAGTCCCAATAGTTCCTTTCCTTTTTACGGCTGACTAATATACCAGCATGGAGGTTCCTCAAGAAGTTGAAAATAGAGCTGCCCTACGACCCAGCAATCACATTCCTGGGTATTTACCCTAAAGATACAAATGTAGTGATCCTAGGGCACGTGCGCCTGAATGTTTCTAGCAGCAATGTCCACACTAGCCAAACTATGGCAAGAACCTAGATGCCCATCAACAGATGAATGGATAAAGATGTGGTATATATATATACAATGGAATACTATGTAGCCATCAAAAGAAATGAAATCTTGCCATTTGCAACAACGTGGGTGGAACTAGAGTGTATTATGCTGAGCAAAGTAAGTCAGTAAGAGAAAGACAAATACCATACGATTTCACNGGAAGGAGACAAACCATAAGAGACTCTTAATCTCATGAAACAAACAGGGTTTCTGGGGGGTGGGAGGGTAGGGATAGGGTGGATGGGTTATGGACATTGGGGAGGGTCTGTGCTACGGTGAGTGCTGTGAAAGGTGTAAGCCTGATGATTCACAGACCTGCACCCCTGGGGCAAATAATAATGAAAAAGGAATGGAGCACCAGTGGGTGCTGGAACTTGAACGAGCCTAGAGGACATGCTGAGTGATAGAAGCAGGTCACAGAAGGCCACGTTTTGGGTGATCCCATTCATACAAAACCAGAATGGGAAATCTAGACAGAAAGCAGGGTAGCAGTTGCTGAGGGCTGGGGAGTGGGGTGGGCGTCCCCGCTAAGAGCTGGAAGGCCTTATCCCATCCTGGGATAATGAGAATGTTCCAGAACCAGCGATGGTGATGGCCACACATGTCTGTGAATACACTGAAACTCAACCGGACTGGACGCTTTAAACAAATGACTTGTGTGTGAATCACGTCTCGTTTTGTTTTTTTTTAAGCAACCTCCAGGGACCTTGCCAGCAAAGGGCATAAGTAGTACCCGCCCAGAGGGGTGGTCTTAGGTGGTGAGACTCAGTGGGCTGCGTGGATGAGTCACACCGAGCGCTGAGCTTACCAGTCTCTGAACACACAGGCCGGCACATGGAGCCGGTCATGGACAGCTACCCCAGGGTCCCCCTGGCCTGCACGGGGGAGGCAGGGACACGGCACGGCTGGGGCCACCTCAGGGCCACGTCCAGGTCCTCCCAAACCCCCCGCACCAGGCTTTCCCCACATGGTGTGCGTATTTCTGGCAGCTTCTCGCTCGGAAGCCATGTGGCAGGAGGGTGTCGGGAGGCGCCGAGAGCCCCCGGCTCGTAGACGAGGGATGAGTGTATTCGCTTGGTGGAAAAGATCCTTCTTCCGAATTTTAAACTCTGAATGACTTTGGAAAGAAGTTAAAGACTTTAATCCCAGGTGTTCCGGTGATTATGGCATGTAACTCACCAGCCAAAACCGAGCGCAGCCAACCAGCCCTGCGGTGTGAGTACAGGGGACGTGGCTGTCCCTGCTGCTTCTCGCCTGGGCCTCGCTGGGCGATGTGACGGTGGGTCTGGGGTGACTTGGAGGCATCTTCGCCCCCGCATGTGGTGGTCGGTGCCGGCAGACGACCTCCGCTGGGACTCGACCAGAGCCCCTCCTCGTGGCCCCTCGTGTGGCTCGGGCTTCCTGCCAGCGTGGCCGCCTCAGAGACTCTGCCTTGTCACCTGGTGGCTCGGGGCTCTGGGAGGTGTCAGCCCTGCGTGCCACACGCGGTACTCTCTCCACACGCGGTTGGCCGCCACTGTCCCGAGTCCACCCAGATCCACGGGGAGGGTCAGAGGTGGCGAGGTCACACTTGAGCGGGTGTGTGGGGCAGGGGTGTTCCTGCACGCGTCCTGGACGACACCGTCAGCTGCATCCTGTCGGACACATGGAGCCGCGGGGCCTGGCCCATGAGACGGACGTGGGATTATCGACCGGCTCTCCGCCCCTCGTCCGCTGATGCTTCTGGGGAGCTGTGCCCTCCCGGTTCCGCTCCCGGCCTCCCGTCCCACGGTCAGGTCTTTCGAGGAGTGGGCTCTGGCATCCTACTGCGGCCCTCTTCTAAAACCCGTCCCAGGAAACGCTAGTGTGGCTTCTCAGAACAGGGGTCTGCAGCTGTCGCCAGGTGGGCGGGGCCGCCGCCGATGCGGATTGAAGCGTCCGAGTCCTGGCGCTCGTGGGCGCCCCGGTGCCGGGGCCCCACTTGTGGGAATTTGAGAAGCTTCGGTCCGCCTCCTACCTGCCTTTTCTGGGCACGGGCAGGGTATGCCCTGACATGCCCTTCCCTCTGCGCCCTTACTCCTTGTCACCATGAGGACCCTGTGGCAGAACGTTCTATGGGCATTTGTAGCCGGTGCCCCCTGCTCTTCCTGGCAGGGCAGCCCCCGTCCTGCTGGGCCAGCCCCCGGCCGTGCTGGGCATCACTGTGTGACCCCAAGAAGCGCCTTCTCCAGGGTTAGTGTTCTCATGGGTTCCCCGAAGGGCCTGGCTGGAGGCCTGCAGGGCCGGCCCCTCACAGCTCCCACAGGCCACGGCTGTGGTCCCAGGACACTTGGTGCTTGGGCTCTCCTTCTTGGCACCCTGAGATCTCCTTCTCTGTCCACCCCCAGATTTGGGGGGGACTGGGGCATAGGACCCTTGTCTGGGGTCAGCGTGGGGGGCCCTGGCCCATTTCCACTTCGAGTCAAGGGAGCAAATGAGGGTGGGGCGGGTACCAAGGGCCCTGACAAGCCTATGTCCAAAACAAGGCATTTTCTTCTATTTCGTGACATTGTTAGAGCCCTGGAGCCTCTGTGGCCCTGATGTCACCCAGCCAACCCTAAGATCCAGGCGTGCTGGGATCGGGCACTGCGTCTGTGCCTGCGGCTCCCAGCCCGTCCCCGAGCGCTGCCGCCGCCGTGTGCGAGGACCCCCAACTACCCTGAGGAGTCCGCGCCCGACTCTCACACGCACACACACGTCACGAGCTTCCCGAAGACTTCACGAGAATTGTGTGCTCTTAAAAAAATGTTTACTTTTGCAATATTAGTATGTAGGAAATTTACAGAGTATCTTGGAAAAAGATAAGGCCAAATAAAAGAAAACCTGAAAGGTACTATTGACTCAGAGAGTATGTGAAGAAAGACAAATGTGATCGAGGAATAAAATCATCTCGGATTAAAGGCACAGACGGAATACAAATCACAAGTTTCCTAGATTAAAAGGTGGGTGGCCTTGGGGAGCACGCCTGCCCGAAGTGAAATACCCATATTCTCTGTAAAGAAGGACTCGCTCAAAGTCACAATTGCATTTTGCAAAAGAGAAAACTACAGAAGAGAGGAGATACAGACCGTGGGAGCCCTGCGCCCTGAGCTGGGGGTGGGGCGGGCTTCGGTCGGGGCGACGCCTTGTGGGGGCACTGAGGACGGGCGCTCCGGGTGTGGGCTCGGGTGTTCCCTTCCTCGGAGCGCTTCCGCGGGTCAGGGAGACCGGCGTGAGGGCAGCCCTGCCGTGGATCTCCGGCGGCTCCGAGTCACGGGCTGTCCAGCCCTTAGAGCCACCAGCCCGTGCGTCCCCAGGTCAGGCTGGCGTTCCCCCAGGCCCAGGACGGCCTCAAGCAAACAGGGACTACGTGGCCGCGTTCTCAGCTGCATTTATCCTGTGTTCGGTGGCGTCCTTCATTCTGACGTTAACGTCCTCGCTGTTGTCATGAGACGGAGTGACATTCAGTGTGTTGTAAAGGCGGCAACCCCCAGGTGCCTTCTGGTTTTTTATCTGGTTGGTAAGGTCCCCAAACTCGGCAGCCCCTGAGCTAGCCCGCTCCCCTCCAGGTGCATAGGCGAGCACGGGGAGACGGAGAAGGGGCAGAGAGTCAGCCAAGGACAGGTGGATGCTGAGCTCACAGCCAGGATGGCGGCTGCCTCCCTGGGCCGCCCCGGCCCTTCCCTGACACCTCGTTCTGACCGGGGGACGCGAGTGCCAGGCAGGTTGGTGTCAGCTCTCGGGCGGCCTCCGGCTCCTCTGGTGCCATCGACAGGGTTAGCAGGTGCTGACTGCCCCTGAGAGGAGCTGGGCCAGCGCCCTCCTCTGGGTCCTGGCTCCCCTGGGCTGCTGTCCGTGCTGTGGACGCGCACCGTGGCCTTGGGCTCACAGCAGCTGGGACGGTGGCCAGGACACAGAGAGGCTGGCCGGAGAGGTGGACGGGGGTGGAACGATGAACCGTCACGAACTTGAGTGAGTTAGGAGACTGGCCGATCTGGGTTTTGGAGGAGTCCGAATGAACTGGCCGGGGGAGGCACCTTTTTATGTCTTGGATGCTTGCTGGATGCTTGGGGAAGGTGTGTCAGGCACTGGAAGTCCTCCCCTGGAGAACTTTAAAGGACCGGGCACATAACTAGGGTGGATTTGTTCCTTGCTTCTGTGTAAACAGTCAGGAGAGGTTTTGAGAGCATGTCAGTGTTTTCTCAGACTTTCCGAAGGCCGGCTTGGCGGCAGTGCCGGGGACAGGAATTACCCGTGAGGAAATGCCTCGTTCAGAAAGGCTCCAGGTTTGCAGAATGAGAATCAGTGAGCGTTGGCAGTTTTTGTTTGATGAAGCCCTAGGGGGCTGGAACTGTAGCAGAGCATCCGGGTTGAAAGTGAGGACGTGGGGGTCAGGACCCCCCCCCATGGAACCTCGGGGTCTCACCTGGGAGCAGGAGCGGCCGGACCTGCGGGGACTGCGGGGCTCGGTCTGTGTTTCCACTCGGACGGGCACTCGGCACGGTAGCTGTCACCGCTGGTGCTGTCGCTTCGATTACTCTTCCCGCTTGAACCGCGGCAGCCCACGAAGTCCCAGGTCCCCGAGCCTCATGTCACCCAGGTTCCAAGCCTGGCGGAGGCGCATGTCTCGGGTGGGGCCCCTTTGCTCATCACGCCGCCTGGGATGGGGGTCAGAGTCCTCCGTCCGACACAGGAGTGTCGTCTTCGCCCTTTGCGCAGCGCATCCAGCTGGGCGCGCTCACGCTCGGGCGCCGCCCAGGGAGCCAGTGGACACGGCCCCTTGCATGGGGTGTGTATACGGCGCCTCGCTCCTGGCCCGTCGTCTTCCCCACCGCGGGAGTATGCCAGGGCTGCCGGAAGAAATGACCACGAGCTCAGTGGCTGACCCTGATGATTCCCTGATAGTCCTGGAGGCCAGAAGTCTGAAGTCTGTCTCTCCGGGCTACGAGTGCGGTTCTTTCTGGAGGCTCTGGCGAGAACACGGTGCCCTGCCCCTCAGCTTCTCCACATTCCTTGGTTTGTGGCCCCTTTCTCCATCTTCAAACACATCCTTCAGGTCCCTGCTTTCTGAGTTAGACCCTCCTCTGACTCTGACCTCCCGTACCTCTTATCAGGACCTTTGTGATGACGTCGGCCCCCAGGCACCCACCCAGGCTCATTGCCCTTTCTCACGTGTGGTCATATCTGCAGGATACAAGGTGACACCAACAGGTACCAGGGGTCAGAATGTGGGGTACTGGGGGTCGTTATTCAGCTGACCACACCCACCCATGGTCGTTCCCTTCCTCCAGGAAGTTGCCAGGATGGGGTGTGGGGGACATGCCCACCCCCTCCCCACCACTGCGTGTGCTGTGGCTGAAGGTGAGGCCCTGGGAAGGTGGCCCTGGGGACCCCAGCATCCCTCCCTGTGTGCTGGCTGTCTTCTTCATAGATGTCTGCTTCCCCTTGGATGCTCCAAGCTAATGCTGTGGCTGTGGAGTTGGGGGTCTGCGTGCTCAGGGGCCGGCCGTATGCCTCACCCCCATCCCTGCCTAGCTCCAGTGCCCCTCACCACCAGACCCCCAACTGCTTACAAGTGTGCAGTGGGGGCTGACTTCCCACCAAATGCAGAGCGGTTGTACATAGAAGACTTGTTTGGGGGCATGGAATTAATTGGTGGGGTCCTCTGGGCCCTTCCCCGGCGGTGGGCCTGGGGTTTGCACTGTCTGTGGTCAGGCAGCTGATGGGGTCCAAGAGAAGACCCCATAGTGAGCCTTCTTAGGCCCCACGGTCAAGCACCCTGGGGGAACCAGGAAGGTGATAGGGGTGAGTCACCTCTTCCAGACTGCACAGAACCCAGGGGCAGGCAGGGGTCTGCAGCAGGACCCCTAGCTGTGGCTGTCTCTATGCCTGAGCGTGGCAATAGCGGATCGAGGCAGGAAGAAAGGATGAATGATACTCTAAGTTGAAGGCAAACCAGGAAGTGGAAGAAGATATTGACAACCCGTAACTCATAAGGGACGCAAATCCAACATCTATAGAACCTCTGGCGAATCGGTAAAAAAAAAAAAAAGACTCAAATCCCAGTAGGAAAATGGGCAAGAGACCTGAACAGGAACTTGAGAGAGGAAGGCTATCCGGAAGGCCGAGAAACGCCTGAAGGGGTGCGTCACCTCACTGACCATCCTAAAGATGCCCGTTCAAGTCTCAGTGAAAGGATGTTGGTCCGTCCTTCCCGTGGGAGATGATTCAGGACACACTGAGCAGGAATGAATCTGGAAAACATGAGTAAGTGGAAGAAGCCAGACATAGGAGGTCACATACCGTGTGGTTCTGTCTCTGGGAACCACCTAGAGCATGTAGTCAAGAGTCAACGCCCTCGGTGGCCGCCAGGGGCTGGGGAGGGGGTTGGGAGCTGCGTGGAGGAGGAGGGTTTTGCCTCAGAACCGTGGGGGTGTTTGGAGCTAGACAGAGCTGGTGGCTGCACACGGCCGTGGGTGTCTCAAATGCCCTGGGACCGTTTGCTTGCAAATGGTTGGTTTTAGGTGGTGTGCATTTCACTCAGTAAATGAGTTTTCCTTAGTAACCACAGTGACACACTGTATCCCCTTCCCCAGTAGCTCGAATTAAGAATGACTGATGCACCATGTGGTGACGAGAGCGGAGCAGCCGGAACGGCCGCCCCTTCTGGGCAGGGGTTGCACGGTGGTGTCGCCACGGTGACGCTGTCTCTGGAAGCCAACATTGTGCAAAACCAGGGACTTAGCTCTCTCATGCCCTGGTGTACACAGACCTGACACCATGCACGTACAAGAATGTCAGTCCTAGCCCTCCTGTCACCGCTCAGTGCTGGAGAAACCCAGTGTCCACGCACATCTGAGCGGGTCAACGGACAGCTGCCCTTGGTGTGGTCCATGGGCTCGGATCGCAAAGAAAACGTAGGGGGAGAAAGCTTCACGCAGAGATAAAAACAAACCAACCCAAACTCCCCCAAAACATGTGTGATTCCATTTATATATAGCTCAAAACAGGAGCATTTTGACCCACGGTGTTTGAAGTGCAGACAACGTCACCATTGGAGGGGCAGCGGGACAGTTCGGGGCTGCAGGAAAGACTTCTGAGACTCTCCGTGGCGCGTTACGTAGCAGGACCAGAAGATGCATGGAAAGCGATGATGGGACAGCCCCGGGCGATGGCAGGAGCGGACGGGAACGGGGGGCCCTGCCCCTGCTGTGGGTTGAACTCGGGCCCTTCCACCCGGCGCCGTCCTGCCGTCTAAATCCTTGAGTCGCTGGAGCGCGCTCAGACCGCCGTGGGCTGGGGAACACGAGCAGGAACACATGGCCCCTGTGCTCCAGAGGCCAAAGGCCCACGGGACAGCTGGGCACATAAATAATTACAACGTGGGTAAAACGGCTTAAAGCAGACAGCATCGGGAGCCGGGGGGGGGGAAGGCGCAAGGCCTCTTGCACATGCCCGCTGGTGGCTTCCACGGGTTGGATGGTCCACAGGCTTCCTCTCTCCGTCCCCCCAACTCCGCTCTGGGGTGGATCACCTCGGCGTCTTGCTGCCGAACACCAGGCGCGGGGGGCTGGTGGGGCAGCCGCGGGCTGCAGCAGCATCCCTGGGTCTCTCTGGGAGGACCTCCCCAGCAGTCCCCCTCCCTCAAGCCCCTGGCCGCCCTGCATGTCCTGCGCACAGACCCCCGTTTCCGCTCCGGGGCCGCCCCTCCTTCCCGGGGCTGCGCACGGCCGGCCTCGTCTCGGGCAGCGCAGGCAGACGGGACCCGCGTCCAGCTGGAGCGCTGCCCAGCACTGCCCCGGGGGCCCCAAAGCTGTTCCTGGGCCGCGGCCACGGCCCCAGGGACACCTTCCGTACCCCTGCCCGTCTCCCCGAGATCCGTGGGAAGAGGGTGACGGGGCCGGGGCCGCGAGGGGCCCCGGGGAAGCAGGGCCGTGGCTCCAGGCCTGCGGGCTGTGCACAGGCTTCCACGCTCCCGCTGACGGCGCCCTGCGGGCGCCTCTAGGGTCAGGGGCTCTGAGGGGCCCACCGTGGGGGTCCGGACCCGTGGAGG